>CM017894.1:17975609-18119161 GCA_008369825.1 Triplophysa tibetana | reverse complement strand
GAGAGGAGAGAGAGAGAGGAGAGAGAGAGAGAGAGAAGAGAGAGAGAATACGGGTGCGCGAGGGGAGGGTCCGGGGTCCGAAGAGGAAAAAGGAAATAAGATTCATATCCAGAAAGAGATTCTGATTGACAATAACAGACACTGACTCCGGTTTTGTGTTATTGAGTTAAAGCAACCACAACAATTTACATAAGATGTTTAAACACTATGAAATATTAGCAAAAATCTATATTTCATAACTTCAGTTCTTTTTTCTACGTTTTTACGTATTGTGGCCTATTTGTCTACATATTCTACGACGTGCTTTCGCTAAAGTTGCTTTGCAAAATCACTACAATTGATTAGAATTACTCGTGTTTTCCCAGCAATGTTACTCTAAGCTTTTGTCTGCTTTTAAGATTAATTGTACAGCAATAAACGCTTCAAGAATAACAATGAATTATGTCAAATTAAGGCATTGCTATCACATCAAACCCTCACAACAAGAAGTTATTAAGCAGTTATAAGCGCTGATTTATTTCCACATGTTCTGCTTCAGGTAATCAATATTCCCTTCATGACGTCACACATTATTGTGTACATTGTGTTGACGTACAGTGTGTATCTTATATATAAAAAGCGTTCAACAGGTTTTGTGTTGTATTTTTTTGCGCAGGTTTGGAGACCTCTACAGGACACTATAAGAACTGCATCTCAAACAAACGCGCGCACGCACACACGTCACGGACTAGTCAATTTAGACAGTTACGTGATTGGACGTTTTGCTGATCATTTGGGAAGCCATTCTCAAATTTTATAAACATTTTATATTTTAAATAACTTTGCACCTTATAACATTAATAAACCAATAGAATTCACGTGATTTTTAGAATTTCTCTGATGTTTTCTAGCTTATTTTAGAATCTATTCATTTTAATTTAAGATTAAATTTACAGCAAAAGGCGCTTCAAGGAGCAAGAATGAATTGTGTCAAATTAAAGCATTGCCATCATATCAAACCCTCACAACAAGAAGTTATTAAGCAGTAATAGCCCCAAACGTTTATTTATTTCCACAGTAAGATGCTCTGCCTCAGGTAAAAATAAACAAATCTTGTTGAAAAGATGCAATGCCAATATTCCCTTCGTGACATCACACATTATTGTGTACTTTGTGTTGACGTACAGTGTGTATCTTATATATAAAAAGCGTTCAACAGGTTTTGTGTTGTATTTTTTTGCGCAGGTTTGGAGACCTCTACAGGACACTATAAGAACTGCATCCCAAACAAACGCGCGCACGCACACACGTCACGGATTAGTCCATTTAGACAGTCACGTGATATGAACGTTTTGCTGATCATTTGCGAAGCCATTCTCAAATTTTATAAACATTTTATATTTTAAATAACTTTGCACCTTATAGCATTGATAAACCATTAGAATTCATGTGATTTTTAGAAGTTATCTGATGTTTTCTAGCTTAATATAGAATCTATGAATCTTAATTTAAGATTAATTTTAAAGCAAAAGACGCTTCAAGAAACAACAATGAATTGTGTCTAATTAAATTTATATATAAAAAGCGTTCATAAGGTGTCGTTTTGTTTTGCGCATGTTTAGAGACCTCCACAGGACACTATAAGAACTGCATCTCAACGCACGTACACACGTCACGAATTAGTCCATTTGACAGTCACATGATATGATGACTATGAACGTTTTGTTGATAATTTGCGAAGCCATTCTCAAATTTGATAAACATTTGATATTTTAAATAATGAACAAAACAATAAACAATTATTTTGAATAATCCTCTGACGTCTTCCAGGGTGCAGTTTTTTTACAAATTGGTTCAAAATGTACAGATTGAAGTTATTTGAAACACAATCTCCTGAGAAAATGCCAGAATAAAGGACCTTCTTGAATACTCACACAGTAGATAAAATACGCTTTCACTCTTCACGTACACGAGCATCTCATCCTGAGCCGTACACATGCACAGTTCTGTTATTCACAGCAGTGAAACATTGAAGAGTCGGATCAGATCTGACAGAAATGTCTTTATTTAAAATGATTGTTTTGATGTAACTCTAGTGGTGTTCCTGAAATGATGTTCCATAGAGAACATCTCCCATCTCATGTTTTGTTCTGGTTTAAATCAAGAACTTTTTGAACACTGTAACGCTGTCCTCGTGTATTCTAGCACAGATCCTGCAGCTCAGCGACTCTAGATCTTCCTCTTCTCTGATCCAGAAGAAAACTTCCATCAATACATCCCAGTGCCGTGTTTCTCGGAAACTCAAAGTGGTGGAAAACCTCAAGCTTGTAATATGCCACGATAAATAGTCTATAACTAACGACATCAATTTGCTTTTGCTTTGATTTAAATTCAAAGGAAACACAGTTTGACAAAGGAAATCTTAATATTTCTATAAAGAATATAAATTAATTTATAGCCTCCTGCTGCAGAAGAAGTTGTACTTTATCTCATATGACGTCTGAAATGTAGAAGACAAGAGAGATAAGTACAGTATACACACAGAAGAGTTCATCTCTAGACCAGACTCCACCGCATCCGATCGTGAGCTTTAACATTCTCAGTTTTATTCTTCACTTGACGGTGATGTTGGTCCTCACATTCTCTCGGGTCTCTGTCGTGCGTCCTGCGTCTGTTTGTTATTTTGGTGTGTGTGAGTCTAACACCTTTCACCTTTTGGACAGGAATTTCATCTTGTGTCCTAAGAAATAGAGAGGAAGGGAGACAAAGAATCGTAGGTTAAAATATGTACTTCATACTACAATTAGACATACTACACTTGAATCAACAGTATGCATAACTTTACTATTTAAAAAGGTACGCTTAGATGAGCTCAACAGGGTTATTATTATACACCATTAAAAGATTTCTGTTAGTTTGACTCAAATATGAAAATATGAGCCAATATGTTATTTGAAAAACTAAATAAACTAAAAATGTTGCCTTAGAATGAATCTAAAATATATTTTGGATGAGGCACAGAAGGTTATTAACCGGAAAAAAAAAAAAAATTGAAACGAAAATAAATAAAACATTTAAATATTAAAATTAATTAAAAATAAAACGATTAAGGCATTTTGCATAAAATTACACAAAAATGTAGGTGAAAAAAAAATAAGGCTTTTAAAATATTTGATAACTACATTAAATAAAATGTATACATTCAGCTTATATTAATCAGATTTTATGTTCCAAATATATAAATGTTTAGACAGTCGAGTCATATATTGAGTTAATAAAAAGATGAAATTGCATCCGGTAAATTAGTCAATTTTTAAACTGAGAGCATAATGATTTTTAATTGATATTTCACCCAAAAAATGAAAATTAGCTGCGTCTGAATTCCCTCACTATTCCCTATATAGCGAATGCTATATAGTCCAGTAAATGTGGAAGTGAATGAAAATGAGTGACGTAATATATCCTGCGTCTGAAGGTCCTGTCACAGACATTCATCATAACGCTGATATCACACCTGTGTGGCTTTTTGGATAGTTTTGTAATATGTCAAACTTTAATTTTTACATTATTTGTCACGTTTCTTATATTAGTTTTTAATAAAGAGAACGAAGCAAATGTTTGCATGTTTATTTACTATGACGTTTAGTAAATTCATATATTTAAAATAAAACATTGCTATATATATATATATATATATATAACATTTATTTAATCAGTTTATTCTCAAAAAGTAGGAAATAACTGTCAACAGGTACAAACACAAGTGTATAAACGCACACTTTTGGCATCAACGGGTCAACAAGTGTACATCGCATGTATGCTCAAAATCAGAATGCATTGTGGGTAAAAAGTAGTGAATGAGTTGTTTACTCAGAATTCAAACAGGACTACAAAATAGGGGACACCCGATGTAGTGCACATTATAGGAGACGGGGGCGATTCAGACATCAGGCTATCTCACGTATCCAAAAACACACATACTGCACAAACAGCAAGTATACTATGATGTCATTCTCCATCAGATCTGGAGAGGCGATTTACCTAAACCTTTGAGGAACTTGTTGACGCCTCGATGTTCACCGCCTGGTAGAGAATCCAGATAGTCCTGTGCCCGTATCTCAAATAAACCTGAAAAGAGAGAAAGCCTTTAAAATACTAAAGCGTACTTATTATTCAAAAAAAGACTTTGGGTTAAATAAATGTAGTGTTATTAGACATTCACACCTTTCAGGCCCTGCCTCCGGAACTCTCTCTCCTGCATGAACCCCGTGAACATCTGCGTTTCCATGAACACCTCCAGAAATCTCCTCAGACTCTTGGAGGACACGGCCTTGCGGAACGCATCGCGCTGGAACGCTGAAGGAGTCGGGGAGGAGGAAGACGAGGCGGAAGATTCTTCATCGCGGTCGCATCCGCCCATGAAGAGAGGATAATGACCCACGATCTCCACGAAGAACCGCACGAACGCCTCCGACACCACGGTGCTCAGACAACACGCGTCTGTTGACAACAAAATTTTTGTTTCGTTTTCATGTCGTGTATATTCGTTGTGTTATACATGTCGTGACTGTCCTTTAATTTGAAAAATATGTAGATTTGCGGCCAGTAACTCACCGTTTGGAGGATCTGCGACGTCGCAGGCGAGTTCTTTCCTCTGTTCTAGAACATGTTCCAGAGCGGCCTGAAGTTTGTGAGGAAGAATCGAGTCTTCGTCGTCCATCTGAAGAAGAAAAAAAAGCTTTGGATTATTGGACTCAGAATTACATCCACAGCTAACCGCTAATCGCCCAACCCCAAGAGCGGAGTATCATACCTGCCGCAGGAAACGACTGCTGCCGAGGTCGACCACCAGGACCTGAAAGAGAACAGAGGAGAGAGTGATGTCATTTCTTCCTGAAGCAGCTATTGTGCAGAGGTCAGAGGTCGCGGGCCGTCCACCGGACAGGAAGTGCTCAGGATGAATTATTAGAAATGTGTGCAGCCTCTGATGTCGTGTTTTATCCCAAACGGCACTTCCTGAACTTTATCGACTTCAGTTCCTTCCCAGATGAGAAATAATGAAGTGGTATAATGAGGCCGGACAATGCGGAGAGCTTGTGAGATGTGCAGTGCATTGTGGGAAATACTCTACCTCTTCCAAAGGAAGCTCTTTCAGACGGGACAGAGAGTTTGATAAAAGCCCGACGATGAAGGGGGTCGGCGTACAGACGATGTCCAACATGGATGGCGGCAGAACGGGGATGTAGGTGTGTTGCCACGTGAACGGGTAGAGCAAAGCCACAATCGCATGACAACATTTAGAGAGAGTGCTACAGAGAGAGAGAGAGAGAGAGAGAGAGAGAGAGATGAGTACGACGCACTTCTGTACTTACTCATTTCCACCAGAAGATGGCAGCAAAAAATAATCATTTATTACTGATGTTTACATATTTTTAGAAGAAAGGTTTAAAACATTTAACTAAGCAAAAATGTTCATCAATATTCACAAGTTAATTTTTTGTATAATATTGAAAATATAATCTGGCCCTAAAAGATCTCAGAGTTTGCACAGATTTGTTTTTCCCGGCTAGTTTCAAACCTTCATGTATTATATATATAGTTACTTTATTTCTTATTCTCCAATGTCATGTTTCCAGTGTGAATGTAATCCCCACTAAAACAGAAATAATACATTTATTGAATGATCTGTGATGTCACGAAGATGAAGATGCCATGAAGACTCTTCTCTCCCCTACTTTTCCAGAGATTCAAAATATGGGGGTTGACTTTTGTTCCCCAGGCGACTGTTAAACACAGCGTCATGAAATACGGTTCAACTCCGGCCGTGTCATATCTGTTCACGCTCAGACACACGTGTGCGGTTCTTTAAGAACTCTCTTCTCAGCGATTCATGTCACACACTCCCATCTTTACATCAGAACGTCTTTTTAAGTATGTGATTCTAAAGCAGACATGTTTGTAGTTGTCACCTGAGTTTGTCAGCGGTGAAGATGACCCGCCGCTCCAGCAGAAGAGACGCAAACACTCGCAGAAGCAAACGCAGACTGAGAGAAGAAAACAAACACTCAAAATCCACGTGTTCCAGACGGGAATCTGACGGGCGACACAACTCGATCACCTGCCGAACATGAGAGCGAGAGAAACTACTGTTTTTCTTCTTTAAACTTGAAAGTGAAAGGTTTAAAAATGACTTCTGCTGACTCGGGAAGGTCTTCCTGTTTGGTGCTTTGTTTTGATTAATTTAACAAGCTGAACCAGTTGAGTCCTGATATAAATAAGATTATTAAAATCACTTCATTTAAATATTCTGTATTTCCCTAGGTTAAAAAGTGCACAATAGTGTTGACCGATGAATGAAGAAAGACAAGACCTCTGTTCCTGAGCCCGGCAGAAAGTTCTTGATGCTGATGGTTCTGCCCGGCGCCGGGAACGGAGCTTCCATGATCCCTCTCATGAACGGCTGGACCAGCGCTGGAGAGATGGCTCGTCTCTTCTCAACCTCGTCCAGAATCTAAACCCGCAGAAAACATCAACCCTGTAACTGGATCTGTTCCCAAACATTTCTGAGATATTATTGTAGGGTATGTAAGGGCTAGTGATGGCTTTAAAGCACGCACACATAATAAAACACACTACAAACACACAATACATTGGCACAATACGCTTGAAATGTATTAAGTTGAAGTGAAATACCTTTGAGAAGAGATCGAAACAGCCCAGTCTGCTCACTATACAGTAGACTTCAGGTAGACGCCTCCCTTTACCACTGGGCTGTTACAACACACGCGTGTACAAACACACAAACACACGCACACACAAACACAAACACATAGACACAGATAGACGGACAGGTTTAAAGGTGCTATTTAACCTCAAAGATCCTGTCAACCCTGTTATAAATGCAGTCTGTTGCTTTGCATAAAAATAACAGACAGTTTAGATTTCCATGAATATTTGCAACACAAGCTCACCAGTAAACGCCGACAGTAACCGAACCTCCGACTTCCATCTTCTCCGGTTAAGACAAACGAGAAGGTCTCACTAAACAGAAAAGAGTCAACTCCGTTTCACAGCTACGATAACAACAAACGCGAAACATCTGCAAGACGGGTCTCTGATACCTGGGAAAACTGTCCACAGGTGCCCAGTCTTTAGCGTCGGGGAAACAGAACTGCGGTATGACCTTCAGCTGATCTTCTGCCTCCCGCATGAACTTAAAACTGCGCTCCAGCTGAAGACGGCAAGAAACGAGATCGTTTCACTGTTAACGTCCTGACGCGAGCAAAAAACAGAAGTTGTGCGAGTTTACCTTGAGAGGGAACTGCTGCGCCACTTCGGGGAGATACGGCACGCCTGCTTTGGTCTTGTGAAGAGCCACGACTAGAAAATACTCAAACAAATTTCTCTCCTGAAGCTCCATCAGGTCTCGCTCCAAAGTGCGGTATCGACCGGTCTGCCGTAACATAGACTGAACCGACACCAGCCTCTGACTGTGAGCTGAAAGAGAGAAGAGAAACCAGTATGAAGAGACTCAACCACATCTCAGTTATTTCTCACAGACATCGATGAGATTAAATGGAGAGCAGATGGAAACTTTTGCCTAATTCTCATTTGTGTCTCAGATATTTCTTGTGAGGAAAATAGTCATAAATGTGTCTGTCATTAGTTTGAGAAAAGTCCACAATGTGTCAAACTGAGCTCAGATTTGTCTCGTCTGCAATCAAAAGTCGATATTATTGAAGATCTCATTATGAACTCAAACATTTCTCATCAAGTTTACCCAAATCAATCTTTTTAATATCTCAATTATTGCTCACAGATATTGATGAGCGTTAAAGAAGAGCAAACGGACACTTTTGCTTAAGTCTCATTTGTCTCTCAGATATTTCTCGTGAAAAAAATAGTAAAGAATGCGTCTGTCATTAGAGTTTGAGAAGAGACATCAACAATATGTCAAACTGATCTCAGATTTGTCTCGTCTGGAATCAAAGGTCAATATTATTGAAGATCTCAATATCAACTCAAAACATTTCTCATCTACAATCAACATTCATTCACACCTCCAGACTCTTCAACAATCACACTCTCATTTTGAAGAAACATCTGAGACTAAGTTGATACTTTGATAAGTTGAATGAAACTCTAAAAGAGAAACATCTGAGCAATAACATTTTCCACCAGGTTATATTCCCTCAAGGCTTTAGAATCGTGCGTAATCGTGTTCTTACCCTTCAGTTTCTCCTCCGTGTCACTTTCAGACTCGCTGTTATCATCCGTCACTGTGTGAAAGAAGAGCCAGAGATGAGACATCATCGAGAAGCAGCGGACGTGGGCTCTTATTTTAAGCTTTGATGCACACGTGTATCTTATAAAGTCACGTTATTCAGTCATCCCTGGAAAATGGGTCAAACGCATCTGACCCGCAACTGTAAACATGTCCATAAAGTTAAGTGGACACACATGTAGCGGGGGCACAGGATATCCCACAATGCACTGCACGTGTAAGGGACTTACAGTCAAATCCACGTGCACTTTAACATTTTGAGAAAAATTCAAAGAACAAGTTTTGAAATGTAAGAGCGTCCACAACAAATGGAGAGTTCGGTGGTCTTGGTTAATGATTTTAAGTCGTGTTTATTATGAAAAGAAAATCTTGACTTCTATAAAGTGGTCATGTTTATTCATTGCTAGTTTGAATTGAGTACGTTAGGTGTGAATTGAGCTTGTTACCTCGTCCTGAACTGGACTCGGTGGACTGCGAGACCCGTTTCATTCTCTTCTTCCCCCGACGGGCTTCAAAGACGCCGTTGATCTTCTGCACCATCTGTCGGAAAATAAAATCTTCATCACTACCGCTTCTATCACACGCCGCCGTTCCAACATCTCCACAGAAGGAAATTACTTCTCCCTCCGCTTTTCAGATGACTGTGAGGTGTCTCATCCGTCTGTCTCGTATTTTTGTATTTTTATTAGCGGTGGACGAAAGCCCAACAATCAGCACATAAATCTCTGATTGATTCAGGATTACTCAACCAGCCGTTTTTAACATGTGTGAGAGGTTTTGCCAAAGCAGTGAGACAAAGTATTAAAATGAACGTCTGAAAATCTAATGCAAATAAATGTATAACGCTTTAGGATTTTTATGTATAACAAAAAAAAGACAACATGGATTTCGAATATTCGTTTTTCTAGTGTGACGTACTGATACTTTATCGCATTATTATTGGAATGCTTGCTTCTGATTGGTCAGTCGCGACATCTGGAGGCTCGTTATTCCTAGATAACCATCGCTCAAAACTAATAACACACGCCAACCCGGATGCCTTTTGAAAAGTTTTTTTTGACAAATTAATATAAATATATCTTATCATAACATATATGATATTATATGTACGAATGATTAAACCAAATTGCATGTTTGTGATGTTTGAACGTCCTTTTTTACCAAAAGTAAAAGGCTTGGAAGGTTTGCATTGGGTAAAAGAACCAATAAAATATTTATATTTAATAAGTCAATTTTTTCTCATGTAAGTAGTTGTGTAATAAGCGGGATAATTTACAATCAGCCAGCTGTAATCGCATGATACTATACAAGTCCTGATCGCATTATTTCTGCGATAACAACTGGCTTGTACATTATCCCTCACATAACAAACACAAACTGTGCTGTCATGTGACCATAATGATGATCTGAAAACTATCGTGTTTAATATTCAAACATCAATTTTTAATTGACTTATTTCATTTTACAATAAAGTTGTACCTTTGGAATCTTTCTGCGTCTGCGGTTATAGGGGTCACTCGACAGGCACGGGGTGTCATCGGGGCTGCTGGGCGTTGATGGAGGACTGACCCGTGGAGGAGACGCCACACCTCCGGTCTTCCGCAGTTCCAGCAGTTTGAAGCTCCGTCGCTCAGAGTTCTGTCTGAAGAAACCGGGCTTGGAAGAGAGCTGTCATTCAGAAGAACACACAATTTACTACACATATATATTAAGGGTTTGGCTCCAAAACGCGATAAACGCTATTTTAAAAAATGAGCTTCCCCCAAAATCAGTATTGTATAAGTTCGGTATTGAAAAGTCACTTTGTAATTTTATGCAAAATGCGATGTCCGCTGTGTTATTGTGTTATGTTTTCTCACTTTCATTCCAAACCGCAATATACGCCAGTCTCAATTCTCGAATGCGTCATATCCGCTCAACCAATCACAGGACAGCATTCAAATGAGTGTAAATAGTAATGTCGGCGCTCTGAATGTGGGCGGCTCCTAGTGTCCCTCATCTACTTTGTGTTCAACAAACTAGCAAAAATGAATAATTTTGACGGCATTGATGAACCTGTGCTGGTTTCTGCGGTGTAGAAGAAACACAAGTCATCGAAATCGAATCATTTACGTGAGGAGAGGAGGACTAAGAAGACGAGGCACTTATCTATAGCATTAAAAAGACGACACGTTGAGTTCATTTCAGGAGTTGTGTATTTAAGATTAGTCTTGTTTTGAGTTTAGAGGCTTTCATATGCGAATAAACAATAAAATGAATACATTTTCAACAGTTTTGATATGAAAAAGGACTTTTATATTAATTCAATGGATGTATTGCATTTAGGAAAAAAAATTGTCATGGATTTGTTGCATTTTGGGGGGGATATTATCAGTATTTATAAAAATTTTTTTAATCAAAATCCAGATTTGAATGTTCTATGTTACTAGAACCTTAAGATGCTTTGGGAAACTTTGAAACAGAAAATAGTGGTTTTCATCATGCCACTTTCTTTGTAAAGAAAACACATGTTTACTCAAATTAATCTAAATTGATTTATAGCGTTTTGGAACCAAACTCTTCTTCATATATAAATATCTTTAAAAACGAAAAATCAATTTCAGAGGAAAAACGTGAAGTCTGGAACAACATGAGGGGAGTAAAATGTGTGGATTTTTACTATGTATCATGAAACTTATTGACATCATTGATGTGAGGTTGATACGGAGAACATGAATACCTTAGACGGGGTGTCAGGAACAGGAGAGGACGGCGTTGAAGGATAAGGATATTTACTCCCCAGACATCGACTTTTCACTTCTATGTCTTCGTACGGGTTCTCTTTCGATGGAGGATCTTTAAAAACAACGCAAAGAAAATGAATTACACACAAACAGATTAAATTTCAATGATGAAACCCGCTTTCTGTCAATCTAACAGTGTGAGCGAGCGCGACTTGATTTTTTGGCTAATTCCCCTTGTCAACACTGAAGGATTTGGCCTCGTTTTTCTTCGAAACGCTTTCAAGTGACGTCATGATTTCATTTTGTTTTCCCCTCCAGATGTTTGAACGTTCGCCAGAGAATCCACCCGGGTCAGTCAAGCGTGTGGCGTCCCCAGCGGCGTTCCGTGCGATGCAGAGAAACGTCTGACGGGAAGAAAGTTGTTTTTTGTGTCACGTCGATTCATCCAGCAGATGCGTCTGGTAGGAGGAGAGCTTATGATGTGGGGACATCCAGTTCTCCAGCAGCTGAGAACGAACGTTACGCACATAAAACACACCGCCGGTTCAAGATTGAGAAATGTACGATCTCTGCTTAATGTCCCACCGTTGGAAAGTGGCGTTATAACCTTGAACACAACATTAATCAAGGTCTGTCTGGACGTTTCAATACAGGTTTTTCCGAATCAAAGATGAGAGAAGTTCAACAGAAATGCCTTCAATAGAACCGACAGAATGTGCAGATTTTCATTGCTGTGCATTTCATTTGAATTCAGAAGAAATGTCAAGCCAAGCACATGAATGATGCACGGTTCAGATAGCGAAACAAGCAGACGCACTTTTAAAAGAAAAGAGAAACTTATGATGTTGACGATCAGACTACGTTTTTTCATCCATCATTTGAAAGACACTCAAGTTATGCAAATGACAATATTTGACTTTCCACGGTCTAAAAAACCACCTACAAAACTACAAAAGATAAACACAAATGTAAATCTACCCAACTTGAAAAACGCTTTCTGTGTTCGCTGTTCTGTTCAACCACATACATCATGACGTTGAAAGCTGGTTGTACCACCAATAACACAAACGAAAGCAAATCAAAATGATGATCTGTGTTTAAGAGCAGTCTGATGTGGGGTTACCCAAACACAACGGGCCACCGGTGAGGGTGAGCGAGAGAGCAAACACGTCTCTGATGTCTCCACTCAATTTCATCCTTATTAAAGTTTAAAGCTCCAGACTTCTCTTTAATTCCTTCTTCAGGTGGACCAGCTGCTTCTCGTTCCCTAACCATTCGGTGTATAGAAATATGGTGTTGTGTTACCTAAGATGTCCTCGTAGACGTTCTCTTCTGATAAAGTGCGTGTGAGGCCTAGCTTCGAGAGCTCGTTCACATCCGCTCGACAACCTTCTGCTGCCATCTGCGGAAGGTCTTCAAACTCGTACGATTTCCTGAAGAGTCAACAAATACAAACAAAACACGAAGTAAAGAGAAAAAACAAGATCTGATCAGGAAATTGAAGAACCTGCTGGATGGAGTTTGAGAGATATTAGCAGTTCAAACTGAATCAGAACGAGAGGTCACTGGTAGGGCATGTTTTAACAATATAAAACGAGGATATCATTAATATTGTGGAAAATTAAGATTCATGTGACAAACATAACGCCTATAAACGACCTACGAGGGGCGCTAAATGTAAATCATCATTATCTAAACGACAACAGCAAGTGACGAAAATGTGGAAAGACGTATAGATACGAAACAAAATAACTAGCGTGCAAGAAGACAATAAAACATTTTTTTTAATCGAAATAATTGATTGTTATGTCTTTTTCCTGCTGTGTTTTGGCACATTTTGAATGTTTATTTTTTTATTGCCAAATAAAGTACATTTGGTTTTCCATCATTGACAATGGGAAGAATTCCCCAATTTGCGCTTGGATCCAAATTGTGACCTTCATATCTCCGATGTTGTAGAATATAGGGTTTTATAAATGGAGATACCAAAAGACACATTTATTAAATGGGAGAATCTAAGAGGCTATTAAGAAATCTTTAAGACTTCTTGAGTTACAGGCATGCAAAATTTGGAAAAAGGAAACAAAAAGTGCTTCTTCCTGATATTTGAACTGTCACCATTGGAATGTAATGAAACTAAGGTCAGTAACGCCAACAGCTTCTATTAGAATATCTACCGTTCTGTGTGCAAAAATAAAATCATAATGCTGACATGTTTATAAAGTCAGTTTTTACACCCTGTAACTTGGCTTCGAATTGTAGGTTAAAAACGACGTAACTTCAAAATAATGGATCACTCAATAAATATTCGTCCAAAGCATTAAATATTCAGACTTTCTTTTTCATCTCAAGTATTTTTTCTCCAAAAAAAGCTTTATAATTCAACATTTTAAGCCAAAGACCACCAATTGAGTTAACACGGAATGACCCTCCTATTTAGATAAGAGATTTAAAGATACAAACCAGAACCTGTAAGCCGTCATGTGACCACAGATTCCGTTTTACCTCATCAATTATCAGTCTTCTTACCTGTTGTTACTATCTCGAGTTCGTCCTGATGGCCTCCGACAGACTCCCGGCGGTGGAGGACAGGACGGGAGGGGAGGAGGAGGAATGGAGGGTAACGGGGGAAGATTCCTTCGACCCTTGACAGTACTTTGCTTGGATGCAAGGTTTAATGTCTGCGTGTGATGCTGAAAGGTTCTTTGAGGTTTGGGTAGAGGGTTAATTGAAGGAGCTCCAGGTTCAGTGTAGAAGTTCTCCGGGTCGCGACCTCGACGGCTGCCGGGTCTGGACACATCCAGAGTCCCGAAGATGGGTTCCGTCGCCCTCCTCTCCGCCTCCTCCTGCCCCTCCTTGAAGTTAGGGCAGAAATAATTCCCAGGCAAAACCAAGGAAGATTTCGAGGGAGTCTCCTTCATGGCTTGCTCAAGTTTTTTAATGTGTGTCAATACGGACTTTTGATCCTGAGCAGGTTCGGTCACTTTTCCCAGCGAGACTTTATCGGAAATCAACTCTTCAGGTCCATCAGAAGTGTGTTGAGATTCTCCAAACCTGCTGCTGTTTTCTTTCCCCGAGTTCTGTCTCTCCAAGTTAAAAGCTCTCTTGCTATCTTTCTGTTGTACCTCCGGCTGTACCTTCTTCTTCACAGCTTCAGCGTCCTTCAGTCCCGTCGTTTGAGGGTTCGACACGACCGTCTCTGTTTTACCTTCCCATTGGGATATCTTGTCCCGAATGCTGGCGGCGCTCTTAGGAGTTCTAAGAGACCTGGTGCAATCCGCCAGACCGTTCTTGACGGGTCGAGGATTAGAGGGCCCTTTGTGTGCGAGCATGATGGGATGTCCTGAGCTTTGGTTGAGGTTTCTCAGAGATGTGAGACTGTCCCCAACCCCACACAGGTCCGGCCTTTGAAGCACCACAGATTGGGCCTGATCGAACTTCAACCCGCAGCACCGGGGACTGGAAACATCATGAGAAAGACGTTAAAGGCTCGAAAGATTTATTCGTGGAAATATTTGAGAATTACTAGAATCACAAGTCCAAAGTGAAACAAAAAGTAGTTAGTAAGACGATGTGCAGAATGATCCAAGATGTGTACAGAGTTTTCACTTAAATTTTTAATTGTGTTGTAAAACATTTGTCTAGACTTGTAACTGTGAGGCAAATGAAAATCACTTTATATTTGTAACATTTGAAGGTATAAATGAGATGCAGATGGACTTTCAGACAATGCGTGTTATTTCTTTTGAGGACAAAAAAAACACATAAGTGAAAGTGTTGCACAGGTCACTATCTGAGCACCGGATGGAAGGTCATGAACGAAATCAAACTTCTCTCTTGGGATAAATGAGCTTTCACAAACATGCCAAAGTTCAACGAACAGTCGAGCATCGTTCTCCTCCGTCTCTTTAATCTTCAATTTTGGATTCAATCCCACCGACAAACAAACAAACAAACAGAAGAAACCCAAAAACATAGATTGTGCTTAAACAAGCCTCCACAAAAAGAAGTCTAATATGAAATGTACGTGATATTTAAGTCAAGTTTCTTCTAGCATGTTTTTTTCTCTCTGGCTAACATATCTCATTTCACAGAGCTGGAGCCGGCCAAGACGAAAACTGGGTCAAACTCCACAGACCCAGAGAAAAGAAGTGAGTGAAAGAGAATAAGAAGAGATTAGAGGAGTGAAGAGAAGAGAACAACCCGAATAATGTCACTAAAGACACTTTGTGAACAAACAATACAAGATACTCTATCAACTAGCTTAAAAATATAGATTCCCTAAAATATCAAACTTTTTCCCAGAGTCCGACTTTGGAGATATTCTACAACATCACCGAGCGGAAAAGACGTTATTAACGGTCTTTAAACTCCAGGTTTGTACTAACACATTGTGCCATTCCAAACCAGCGTGGGTTGGCAGAACCGAATGTTTTAATGAGTTTTCTGTAAAAGTAACTCTCAGTTCAGCTTGTCCTGAAATCACCCTCGACAGCCCATCTGGAGATGTTTATAAAGTTTATCAGAGAAAGTTTAAGGAGTAGGAGATGCGGAAAAATAAATGGCTTCTGTAAGAAAGGCATCAGACAGCCAATCGCTTCATGGGCCTCGTCTTTCTGCTCTAGATTCTGACGTCTGAGACAAGCCAAACCAATAAAGTTTATAGCACAATAGCTGTCAGATTTTATTGCAGATGTGACATATGGCGTCTAAATGTGGGTTTGGAGATTTTCCTATTGCAGTAGACAGAAGCTCCTCTGTAATGACTGGACAATGACTGACTACATATCCCAGCTATCCTTCTGAAAGCTTCCATCTCCACACTCTGTGATTTTCACTTTAACATTTTATTAACTAACACTTATTGTTACAATTGTAATGTTGGTGTCAACACAACAGCAAATGTCATTAGACGTTCAGACCTTTATATAATTACGTTCGAGTGTTCACAGCCCAACTTTGACTGTTCCAATATGGCCGCTGACTTACATCTAGTACCTCATACATTCTCAATGGTTGGTTTTAAACAACTCAACTATGTATTATTTCTGGGACACAACTTGTGTTGTCCGACACGACACATCCTCAACTGCCATCAGTCCTGTTTGGCGATGTCATAAATGTGAAAATAAGAAATTTGTCAATACGTTAATAAGGCCGTACGTACCTGTTTGCTGATTGGTAGATGCAGTCCTCTGTGTTCGTACAGAGCAGCAGAGCTCTACCGCCTGTCATGGTGCTAGCAGACGGCATTCTGCACACGAAAACACACACGCTAACATTCAATACGCATGTATCATGAAAGCAGACACATATATTATTATGAAATAAACTTCCAGTTCAGCATTCTCGACTCCAACGTGACCTCTGACCCCTCACTTCTTTCTGCTCTGTGGTTTAACGAGTCTCTCATTATCAGCCAGCCTATAAAGAGCTCGCTGAGCAGTCGGGTCTGTTTTTCAGCGATCCGGACCTTGGGTACAGGTGGTTTGAATTAGACCGCACATTCAGAGAGGATTGTCATGTGTGTGTGTATGCGTTCTGTTTTGCCAAGCGGAAGTATGACGGTGTCCATGAGAGGCGTACGGCATCAACCGACCCATCTGTTTCCACGTTCTGCGAGCGCCACATGTGCAAGAGCTCGATGATTAACCACATTCCCAGCATTCCCTCACCGCTGGAGCCGGCCGTAAAAACCTTCCACTGACTCGATGACGTAACACCCTAAATTCTGCTTTTCTGATACGTCCACGCGTTTTACTCTTGGGTGTTGAGTGCTCTAATGTTTCACTTCTCAACCATAACTTTACAAATATTCTAACAAAGTTTTGATACAATGCAAACAAGATTTTAAATCAATCAATCAATTCATCTTTCTCTCTCTTTCTCTCTCTCTCTCTCTATCTTGAAGTCTCTTTCCCTTTCTCTCTCTCTCTCTCTCTCCACTAACCTGATGTCTATAATGGTTTTCAGGTGTGTGTGTGTGTGTGTGTGTGTGTGTGTGTGTGTGTGTGTGTGTGTGTGTGTGTGTGTGTGTGTGTGATGGGGGAGTGTATATGTATGTGAAGTGATATCAACCTCCCCCTTACTCTCTGTAGCTGACATTAAAGAGAGAGAGAAAGAGAGAAAGAGAGAGAGAGAGAGAGAGAGAGAGAGAGAGAAAGAGAGAGAGAGAGAGAGAGAGAGAGAGAGAGAGAGAGAAAGAGAGAGAGAGAGTTAGAGAGAGAGAGAGAGAGTTAGAGAGAGAAAGAGAGTTAGAGAGAGAAAGAGAGTTAGAGAGAGAAAGAGAGAGAGAGAAAGAGAGAGAGAGAAAGAGAGGGATAGAGATAGAGAGAGAGAAAGAGAGAGAGAGAAAGAGAGGGATAGAGAGAAAGAGAGAGAGAGAAAGAGAGGGATAGAGATAGAGAGAAAGAGAGAGAGAGAGGGTTTGAGAGAGAGATAGAGAGCTAGAGAGCGAGTGAGTGAGGGAGTGTGTGTGAGTGTGTGAAAGAAAGAAAGAAAAAGAGAGAAATAGAGGTAGAACGAAGGAAAGAAAGAAAGAGCAAGAGAGAGAGAGAGAGAGAGAGAGAGAGAGAGAGAGAGAGAGAGAGAGAGAGCAACAAAAGAGAGAAGGAGAGAAGGAAAGAAAGAAAGAAAGAAAGAAAGAAAGAGAAAGAGAGAGAGAGAGAGAGAGAGAGAGAGAGAGAGAGCAACAATTTTTGGAAGTGCAATTTATGCATAAATACAGTAACTCTAAAAATAGAGTAGCAGTCATTTCCAGCTCACAAACTGTCAAAGAACATAAATATAATATGATGGAAAAAATATAATTCAGAAGTTGTTTGGGACGAATGTAACTGAGCTTTGATTCACGGACTGCTAACAGCACTTCCCCATTTCAATATAAATTCCTAGATGTTAAGAAGAACATGTCAGCGTTGTGCAAACGTGCCAAGCAAACGTCAAACTGTTCACAAAGTTCATAGCAGACATCTCCTTAATAAACAACAGGATTTAAAACAATTAGAGATGTGTTGGTGCTTAACTTTTATGGCTGTCAAACGAGTAATTGCATCTTGTGATTACATAATAAATGGATGTGTATGTGGATTTATAAACACATAAATGTATATATACTGTTTTTATATTTAGAAAATATTACATAGAGCTATCAAGCAATTAATCACGATCAATTGCATCCAGAATAAAAGTTTGTGTTTACATAATAATTGCCTTTGTATTGTATTAATTAAGTATTTATAAACAAACACACATGTTTGGATATATAAAAAATGAATATACTTTTATCTATAAATTAAATTATTGGTAAATATAAATAAATGCATTTAAATATTTCCTGTATATATGTATATACAGTATACAGGACATATTTAAATTCATTTATTTATATTTACCAATTATTCAAATTATATTTAATTGCATAATATATATATTTTTCTTAAATGTGTCCATGTTTGTGTTTGTTAACAAATATTAAATTAATACGCCCAATACGCAGACATATATTATATGAATACAAACTTTATTCTGGATCCACAGCTCTACTACAGAAACATGCTCGGCTTCCTTGCAAGTCATCCTTTAGGTTCAAATGGATTTAAATCTTTGCGTAAATGTGTCAGACGTGGGATCCACGCCTTGTAAAACAGTAAATTTGGAGGCGGTCGTGTTTATAACCTTCATTTTAAGGTCTGACTCTTTTCAGCGTTTCCGCGTCCTTGTTCTATTCACCATTGTTAAACGTGACCCCTGCGAGATAAGACGACTTCCCAGATGACACGGAGAGGGTGAGCCATCTGTTCCGGCCAATAAAAAGACTCCACATGACCTGAGGCACCCGCCCCGCCCCCTGACCTGATGCCCATCAGCTGATTGGTTCACAGGAAGTTCAGTGTTACGCACTGATGGATTGCCTCAAAAGTAGGAGATGAGTTGGGAAGTCAAAAATAAACAGACACACATGATTTGATTGCAGAAGAATTTGACGAGAAACATTTGAGATTTGTGAGATCTCTTTTAAAACTAAACAAGTTTTTTACTTCTATCAAAGCCTGCTTGTGCGTGTAGCATGTATTCATGAACACACACATGCAAACACAGGGTCAGACGCACAAAGGCCGGGTCAAAGCTGTTGTTCTTCTGTGTGATGTCACAGGTCACAGACCATAGAGAGCAATCAACAATCTCACAGCATTTCTGAGTCTCTTTCACTATTCTAACTAATTCACATATAAACATACAGGACTATAGAGATAAGAACGCTTATACCACGGTCTGTTTGAATACTGGATTCTGCTTGGCTGAAATGTGTGTCTTAAGTGAGGGATAATGCACAAGCAGTTAGTAGTTATCGCAGAAATAAGTGAATGGGGTTATTGACGGGGCTTTGCCGATAACAGATGGCTGCTTGTTCATTATCCCGCTTATTACACGGCTTGACACATGAGAAATAAACTGGACATAAAATGTGATTTTAAATATTTTATTTGCTCATTTTTACCGAATACAGACCTTCAGTGAGGAAACCCCATTTATTTTTGGATTTAAAGTAAGAAACGACGTACACTGTAAACTTCAATAAAAGCTTTAACTTGGCAAATGACCATGGTATAAACCGGATAATCCACAGCTAGCTGTGTGTTATAGGGTTTTAATACACGACGTGGTGGCAAAGAACCACCCGATCCGAAGCGTTACATCTCCAATGCATTGCAAGCGTGTATTTCTGCGTTACTCTAAGAACCTGATGTGTTCTTAGTGATGGGTAAGTTACTCTGAAAAGTAATTGATTACTAGTTACTATTATATATTCAATACTGTCATTAGATTACTGTACAAATTACATTCTCCAAAAAGTATTTAGTTACAAATTACTTTCTATATCTTATATCAACCTTGCTTAGTTCAGTGTTCCAGGATAGACAGGAAACCGCCAATTTAATTCAATCAAATAAATATTATTAAACTACATAAACGAATATTATAAACTGAAAAAAGTATACGAATGTGAGAATTATATATTAAAGTACAGATTTTAAAGTTAGACTATACATTTTGTTGTCAATTCCACTATTGCACACACATATATTACATAAAGTGTTTAGTTTATTTACTTCAGAAGTTACTGTTATTAAATTACAGAATAAAGAGTAATCCCTTACTTTACTTTTTCAAGGGTAAAGTAATTATATTACAGCAAAAATAAGAGAAATCCCTTATTTTACTTTTTTAAGGAGAAATTAATTCAATTACAGTAACTAATTACTTATTGACTAGAAACGCCCAAAACAAATCATTTCACTTTATACAAAAAATGCATATTCATGAGATTATGCTATCAATTCAGAATGCAAAAATGCTTTAAGGTCCAATGCAGTCGATGCTAATGTGGATCGACTTCGGCTTTAGAATTTTGATGTTTGTTTTGCTATTCATAACGGGTTCATCAATATGAGCCGTTTAGTACTGGCGTACAACACTTCGAGATCAAGTTAGAACTATAAACATCAACTAAGAGTTATATATTCAATACCAATGGCACAGATATCTGACAGTAATCACGACTAAAGCAAGACAACGCGGTTCAGAACAGGTCACGAAAGTTTCCAAAGAAATGTTTTTCAGTGATGACTGTGTGAACGCTGGCGAGCGAGATGTTGAAAAGATCCTCCTCCTCCTTCTCACAGCTGCTTCTCATCAAACCTTCACTCCGCTGCGGCCCTCAGGGCTTCACTGCTAACACATGACATCACACGCTCTACACTTCTCCACAACACAGACAGAGAGAGAGAGAGAGACAATCTCCTATTGTACACAAGCAGATGCAAACTAAATTGTTGGACTTTATTCACATTTTCTGCGACGGCCTGAGGAATTCATCAGGAATGGATTTAAAGACACAGTTCACCTAGAAATGATTTTATCATGTCATGATATGTATGAATTTCTTATGCACAACAGAAGATATTTTGAAGAATGTTGATAATCAAACAACACTGAACTCCATTGACTTCTATTATGTGAACGCAAAACCACAGAGACATTTCTCAAAATATCTTCTTTTGTGTTCCACTGAAGAAAGACTCACATAGAGATCTACAAACACATGGGAATAAATGAAGGCAAAATTTTGGGTGAACTGTCCCTTTAAGTGTGATGACAAAGTCTTGAAATAATGGATGAAAAGCATTTTTAAATAAACAAAATGCTTAATTAATTGTATTTAATTGAGTCTTTTCTATGAGCACAGATTCATTGTGGATCAAACGTTCACTTGAAGATATTTTGAAGAACGATGGTAACCTCAAACTGGTTACCAACGTTCTTCGAAATATCTTTTGTGTTCTGGAGAAAAAAGAAAACCATACAGGTTTAAAATGACATGAGGATGAACAAAAGATGACATCATTTTTTGGGTGAACTGTCCCTTTAAATCACAACCACCATCATCATGACAATGGCAACTTTACGAATAACTTCACTTCTGTACGACAGCATTACATTATTGTCCTCCTAAACACAAACACAACTATACATTCATTGTTGAACTTCAGACCGGAAGAATTCTGAGTCGACCACAAAATGAGTACGGATGTCGAGCGGATACAATAAACAATTCATTTCTGTGTGTTTGTGTCGTCTAAATATAATCCCTCTGTGAATTGTTTGCGTTTCAATCTCAGCTCTCGGCCTGTAGTTGAGGCTTCTGGATTGTAAAACCTTACAAAAACGTTAAAACAACTCTTTGGTAAAGATGTCGCTGGTGGAAACGCAGGATGATGAGGACGGTCGGTGTAATTTGCTCGGGTCGTCTGCGCACAGAGAAAGAGTGGAAGCTATCATTATGGTCTGGACGCAGAACCAGGCCAGCGACCGCTCGACACTTAAGCCCTCGGAAAAACCCGAGAGAGAAAACAAGGACAACAAATTGTTATGTTATGTGTTAGAGCGACATTGCGGACGGTCAGTCACAGAGGGAGATGACCGGATGTGAAAGACTGAAAAAGAACCTCACACGTGTCTCTCCTCTTGACCTCCACAGGAAATCTCAACCACGTCTCAAAGACACCAAAACTCAAAAATATCAACACGAACTTGAACTAGACCAAATGACGTCTTGAATCTTTATCTTGATCAATTAAACAACATATTGGTATCTTCTTGGGAAATCTTCTGAAACATTGTCATCTGACTCTATAAGAAACAAACACCAGATCAAGAAGTACGTTTTATTTCATCTCACTGGCGTCTAGAAGAAGAATGAACGGAAATCATTAAAGAGATGCCAATAAACATCCTCACTAGGTCACAAATGACGGCAGAGAACATCTGATTGTGTTCTCAACTACAAAACCAACGTACGCATTTCTTCAGATTCTTTAAGAGATCATGAACACTCTAGAAATGTGGATTTCAAGAGAGAGTTGAAGTTTGAAGTGAAAACGAGAGCGAGAAGATGAGAAGAGAGAAAGACTCCGGAAGAGGATTTTCCCAAGCTCTCGCCACGCTGCGCTCCGGTGGGAATAGTGCAGGGAATTGTAGGAATCTGTCTGCGCCGAGGCACGCGGGGCCGGTGGGAATGATGGGGCAGAACCGCAGAATCGTGAGTGAAAACAGGAAGTGTAACCGGAGATCTGGCGTTCAGTCGGACCCAAAACTAAAAGCGCCCTGAGGACCAGATACACAAACCATCATCATGATCCACACTCTTAAAAAAAAACATTCTTTAACATCTGTTTCACAAAAGGTTCTTCAGATTATAAAAAATAAAAGTAAGAAAAAGATGGTTCCTTATGGGGTCATATGACAAAGCTAAAAGGAATATTATGGTTTGTTTTAGATGTAATGCAATGTGTAAACACGATTTAAGGTTCAAAAATGCTGTATTTTCCACATAGCGTGCATGTTTATATCTCCTCTATGAAAATCAAGGTGTGCTCTGATTGGCCTGTTCACCAGTGTGAAGTGATTGGTGGACTAATGCAAGCGTGTGAGGGAAATGTAACGCGTCTGACCATATTTGGAACATCAGGTTCCTCTTCTATTGTTCTGACAGGTCCACCACCTTACTTGCGTATACATTTGGGCGGTCTTAGTCAAATCAGACCACCAACTGACGTAGATTTGTGGGGGTGTTGTTACACCAGGTGTTTCAGGCAGGTCTGGGTGAGCATTCACTTTTAGATAGAATGCATCTTTTGTTCCCACACTTTAAATTCTGCAATTGAAGGTGTCTTATACATGCTTTGGCAACTTATAACACACCAAAGACACAGAAAAACACGTGTTTGCGCCAAATGACCCCTTTAAAGAACCTTTGACTGTACGGTTCGTGGAACCAGACATTGTTTTTTTGTCAAGAACCATTTAAGCACCTTTGTTTTTAAGAGTGCACATCACATCGTTCTAACACCAGCTCCAGAAAAAGCGTTTCCACCAAACAACGTGTCCGTGTTTCACAGATCTGTAAGAGAATGAAATGTTATAATAAAAGCCTCCAGCTTGCTTGGAAAACCTTTTAAGGGTAACAGGAAACAGAACAAAAACAGAATCCAAACGACTCCCGTAAAAAGAAAAACCTTTGGAAATTCTTTGGTTTTCTCTTCATGAAATGAGAGAAATACACGAGCTCCAAAAGCTACGGGAAACAAGGAAGCAACGTGTTCCTGTGCAAACACAAGGTTGAATGCATTACGGCACAGATAGTTCCATGGGTTTCTGGTAGGTTCGCCCGGGGGGTGGAAAATCACATTTTGCACATTTCGTCGAATGTTCTGCGAGTCGGTCCAAACCACTGCTGCCAGTTTTCCTCCATTCTTGTTAAATGAGTGTAACGCTTCACCTCCGCAGCATCACTTTCACAAACGCAGAAACATCACTGACTGCGCTTTTGAAAACAAACCGGATCAATCTCGATCAAGTCAGACGCACTGAGGAACGTTGACACGAGTCATGTGAAACGGCCTTCATGGATGGTTGACTGATTCCGGCTGTAACTGGTTGCAGTTCTGATGCATGCAAAACAGAGATTGGAGGAAAGAAAGCAGCACAGATTTGAAGAAGGTAAAGAGATGTTTCAAGCCTCAAATGCTAGGAGAATAAGATAAAACATCTCTTGTTCTAGATGCCTCGCCCACATTTCTCCTTTCCTTCTTGATTCATGTGTTTTCTTGACGTTCGGATCGTGTTTGAATCTGCAGACCCGAGCTGAAGCGGTGAGGACACCTGCAACATTAATTCAGAATTCTGTCCTACTCCGTGTGAGAAGAGGTCACTAGACATGTTTGACATTCCAGCATCAAAGAGGCATTTATCTGAAGAGACCAGTGTTGGGTTTAACTAAATTACTTAGTAACTAATTACTTTTCCCTTGAAAAGTAATGTGAGGGATTGTTCTATTTTTCCTGTAATTGAATTACAGTTACTTCTGAAGTAATTAAACTAAATACTTTGAATTTTGATGTCAATTCCACAAGTCTAACTTTAAAATCCGTCCTTTGATGTATAATTCTCACATTTGTAATATATTTGGTTAGTTGTGGGTTCGTTCCAATGTACTTTTTAAACGACAACTGTATGACTGTATTAAACACGTGAAACTGTGTAGCATTACGCAACCAAATCAATTGACTAAGTAGATTATCAGTCGCGGGCTAACGTAGCATTACATTCCACGTTTCTTGCAAGTTAATTCATAACGATGAAATAAAATAAAATTTTAAAAATTCCTCGTCCGTGAACATGACAGGCGATCTCCATACGCCTCTGGATGGTGAAAACGACATCTCTAATAATTCTAGTCGCCTACATAACGACATTTAGCTTCGCCTTTTGTTGTCGTTTCGAAAGTGCACCATCTAGCGT
This sequence comes from Triplophysa tibetana, assembly GCA_008369825.1. NCBI lineage: Eukaryota > Metazoa > Chordata > Actinopteri > Cypriniformes > Nemacheilidae > Triplophysa > Triplophysa tibetana. The sequence goes on along the minus strand of CM017894.1, from coordinate 18,094,312 downwards.
TATTGTGGCTTTAATAATATTACTTTATGTAGTTTTATATTATTTATTTGAATGAATTAAAAGTGCGTTTCACGTCTATCCTTGAATCACTTAACTGGTCAAGCTTGATATAGGACATTATAGAGAGTAATTTGTACAGTAATCTAATTCTACGATTAAATATGTAAAAAGTAACTAGTAGTGAATTACTTTCAGAGTAACTTGCCCTACACTGAAAGAGACGCAAGAGGGAACGTGACGTACATTCTCGTTTACAACACACATTTCTCCTATATGAACTGTGATTGGTCGCATTCCATGTCTGACGGATGGTCGCATTCGTTCTGATCTTGACCAGAATAAACTGAAAACCAATAACGGACTTCAAAATGATAGTCAAAGAGTCTGAAGTGTGTTTGACAAACACTTCTGCTGTTAAAACCTTCAGTCTGAGATGTAACAGCACTAGAAGCTCCAGTGAACCCTTACAGGGACGGGATCAAGAGGACAGCTTGCAGGCTCGAGGGGGTAAGCAATGGGGGCTGGAAACAAAGAGTTAAAAAAGAAGAAGAAGAAGAAGAGGAGGAGGGGTTAGTCATCATAGCATCTGTGGTGCGCTCTCTTGCACACAAAGCCGCGGAGCTCACAGAACCCCGAGGGACTTCGGGTGGCTCGGGGTTCTGTGAGCTCCGCGGCTTTGTGTGCAAGAGAGCGCACCACAGATGCTATGATGACTAACCCCTCCTCCTCTTCTTCTTCTTCTTCTTTTGTCCACGGCAACGGCGCATTCTGCAGCCGTTGCCGTGGACACCAGGCGGAGCGGTGAGTTCGGGACAGGAATGTCAGAAGGAAAACCAGCAGGTGGTTTAAAGTTGTGCCTGTCGTTCCGTCACAGAGACACGGAAGCATGTGGACTGAGAAAAACACATTTACATGTGTATGACATCTCCTGCACAGGAGAGACAGATGTCACACACACTATATAAGCACATTGTAGCATTGCTCGTACTTTAAAAAAAAATGTCATAGAATTTATCATAGAATTAAAAAAAACATATCAATAAAGTTTGAAGATTTTCTCGTACGGTAAGTAAGTACAGTAAGTGACACGAAAAGTTTACGAAAAATTAAAACTTTGAAAATGTTTCCGATCAACAAAATCAAATAAAACATCGACGTACGAATTATTGTAAAATGTCGCATCAAAAGTAAACTGAAATAATAATAATAAACAACTAAAAACTAACATATAACTAAAACAAAAATTGATTAATCTTATACAGTCAAATAAAAAATGAACAAAAATATACAAAATTATAAAAGAAAATAACTGAAAATGTAACAAAAACTAACATAAATTTTCAATCTAAATTTAAAATACTAATTAAACAAAATAAAACTAAAAACTAAACTATAATAACACCCTAGCAACTACATAGCAACACATTAACAACCATTCCGAAGCCCTTGGCAACTCATTGACTTTTGTCTTTCTGTGTCCGCTCATCCTCTGAACTCATGACTGTTTGTTCCAGTTATTTAGAGTAAAGCCATTAGTCACAGACCAACATAAACAACAATATCAAACAGGCTTTTACCCAGAAACCCTTGCCTCTCTCTCTCACACACACACACACACACACACACACACACACACACGCACACACACTGTTCAAACCATAACAGAGAACTGACAACCTGGACCACACAGAATATGAAGCCACAGAACCAGTAAATGATTTAAATACAATTGACATCAACATTAATACTGAGAAGTCTGACGCCCGCTATGAATGTATTTAATATTTTGATCGATCTGATATTGATTCTCGGCTGTTCCAAGTTCTGCTGATAGCACAGTGTCTGCTTCATTCTCCAGACTTAACCAGAAGAAATGAGCCGGCGTTTGATGTGTCACATTGGGAAAACCAGTGTGATTTTCATCCCTTGTTGCAAAAGCCAAACATAAAAACAGTCAGAAAGATACAGTGAGCACGAGAGCGAGTCACTGTATAAGCCAACGGGAATCTCCCGCTCACAGTTCTCAGAACATGTTCTCATCTGGGAAGGAAATACAACTTTCTTCTTCAGACCACAGAAGAAGATATTTAAAAGAATGTTAATAATTAAACAACACCGAACCCCATTGAATTCCATCGTACGAACACAAAACCACGGAGACATTTCTCAAAATATCTTCTTTTGTGTTTCCCTAAAGAAAGAGTCTCATACATGTTTGTGTGACTCAAGGATGACAGAATGTTTAAGAGTCCTGTTAAATAATGTTCGAGTGGTGTTCAGATGTTTAAAGAACAAGTTTGAATCATTTATTCACACAACATCTATCTTCTCGTCCATGAACACACATTCCTCACAACTGCTTAACTTCTGTGAACAAGTAACCAGAACAAACTACGCCCGGTTATGAGATAAAACACAAATAATAAAACACAAATCATCTCCCTGTTCAAGAAAACACGACTTTTGACTCTTTGCAAGAATACACTTACTTAAAGTGTGAATCAAAGACGACAACTAAAAAGAAACTTTATCATTTAGTTGATGTTTAAAGTAAACACACACACACACCTCGCTCTGTTTCTGGAGCTCTGCAGAACTGCGCTGGTTTCTCATTTTGTGAAATCCGAGCTCAGGAAAGACGGCATCTACTCTCATGATCCGAGCGGTTATCCCTCCTTCACACTTTCCCTCTTCTCTTCCTCCTTCCAAACACTCCTTTGGCAAGGAAATCCTGATTTTCCTGCGAGCCGGTGGTGGTTTATTCCCCAAACCGTCCGTGAGCTCGTGAACGGTGTCTCGCTCAGACTGGGATCCAGCTGCAGGGAACTTTATCTTTCTCCAGTGTTTCTGCCTTCCTGCCCGCCCCACCCCGCCGGCCCCTCATCTTTCCCATCGGAGTCTCTCTCCACCTCCAAACCCCCCACTGCTGAACTAATCCGCAGCTGGCCGAGCGATTGGATGCCTGGTTGCCGCGGAGACGGGGTGTCTGTCCTGGTTTAAAAGCCAAACAGAGCCCCCAAAATTCCATCCGTCTCCGTGAGGAGCAGATACGGTTTCCTTTGGACGTATCCGGACACTTCAGACCTTCCCTTTGGGGAAAAAGAAAACTCACGCGAGATCTCGGATAGCGAAAAGGAGATTAAAATAAAACGTTTCCTATTGATGTTTACTTTTAAAAAGACTTTAAATTCCACACGAGCGAGATTGGCAAAAAGAAATGCGTGCAGTGTAATGAAATACAACTTTTCTGGGAAATCAAGAGCGAAAGGACGTGAGCGTTCAAAGTTTCCGCCGGTTATGCGTTGAGTGAGGAAATAATCAGAGCAGAAAACATAATGATAAAGTTCTTCTGTGGGAAGAATACGAATTGATCCACAAGAGAAGCGCTTGAAAATAAACACGGATAGTTTTAAGATCTTTGATGTCATTTTCACAAATCTGAGCACAGTTTGAAACACAGTTGTAAAGTATTCTGAAACTTTAGGAGGTTACATTTTTTATCTAAAGTGAAGTAAAGATATGAACACAGCATGAGTGATTCATGCTTAGTAAATGGTAACATGTGACATACAGGAGTGCTCACAGATGAGACACATGTGAGATGAGATCACATTCATCTCTGAAGAAAAGTAGATTCTCTTTAAAGTGATCGGTCACCCAAAAAATACAATTCTGTCATGGTTTACTCACCCTCAAGTCTTTCGTAGCTGTATAAATAATTGTTCCGATGAACACAGAGAAAGATATTTGTAAGAAAGTGAGCAATTTTTTTAGTTCTGTGACATCATTGACTGCCATAGTAGGAAAAAATGTATGGTAGTCAAAGGTGCCCAGAACTGTTTGTGTTCCTAAATTCTTCAAAATCTCACTTTGTGTTCAACAGAACAAAAAATGTAAATGTCCTTCTATGGTTGTGGATGATGTCACAGAACTGAAAAGTGCTCACATTCTTACAAATATCTTTGTGTTTAACAGAATAAATGCATACTGGTTTGAAACAACCTGAGGGTGAGATTAATTATTTACAGTCCTTTAAATCTCCATGCTTCTTTAGGAAAAACATTTTGAGCAAAACCCAGACACCAAAACACTGAACAACCTGTGAGGTTACATCAATAACTTTTGTTTAGCCTCCGACTCAGCTCGGGAAAGAACTCTAGACGACAAAACATGGTTAAAGATAAGAAGGTAAACCAAGGAACCTTTTATTTGAGCCGTGCTGGGGGCAGTGGGCTGAACACACAGACCTATGGCAGGCTGAATTATCTTAAATTTAGCCCCAGCGATACTCGTTGTAATTGCATTTTAACTAGAAAGAATTAATTAAGAGAGCTCTATACCTCGATTTTAAATAGCTCTCGAGTCAAATTATTACTAGTAAAACATTGCAGAGCTCTCTAATTGTAGTTCTTTCTAGTGAAAATCAAACTTAAGAGCTCTTTAATCGTACTAGAAAAAATTTAGTTCTAGAGCTCTGTAATTGTAAGTTTGACTTAAAAATGCAATTATGACGAGTAACGCTGGGAACAATAAATCTAGTTTGGCTTGCCATAGAGGAGGATCTGATGGATCTATTAAGGAACGCTTTTGGTTTCAACAAAGATCGAGTTACTCAGATTTAGTTGGAGAGACTTCATGTGATCAGTGTGTTTTGATGCAGTTTAATATTTTGTGGAAGATCAGCACAGGCTACAAAGTTTAAAGCAAAGGGAATATCTCCACCTTCTGGCCAAACTTCCATATTTGTATTACGGCTGTCACAATATTTTCACTTCATAAATTGCGTGACTTTACGATGACGATGATAAAGCTCACAATCTAACAACACATCACTATGGAGCACAACAACAAATAACTAAGAGTGTTGCGTCACGACACAACAAATGTTAATAATCCCGCTCCAGAAACAACATGTGCATAAATCAATACAGTTATCTGAAATGATGAATGTGTGAAGCACACTGATGCTTGATCGACAAAGATCTCTCAGGTGCGTTCGTTGCGGAGCGTGATTACCGTGAGAGTAGTTCTCGCGATACTTTGATGTCATGGGCCGATCGATCTGCGCAAGTAGGTTGAAAACCCATATGGATGAAAACGCATAATAGCATCAAATGTATTTAGTTTACATTGGAGCATTGTGCTGTTTGAAGACTAAAGTGCATAAAGTCACGCACATCTGTGGTATGAAAAACAAAGTTTAGTTATTAGCCTATATTAAAGTTAGCTTCCCTCCCTTGTCACCTAATGTTGCTGAGCCCAAGTGTGAGAACCAGCCTGATGCTTAGAGATGCAAGATATGTGGGATTTAGATGTTTTTACCGATCTCCAGCAGACATCCCTGATAGCACGCATACATCTGGCTTACGTCTATTTGACGTCTGCATTTACATCTTACAGACATCTACAATACATAGTTTGCTCTTCTGCAAAACGTCTCGGAGATGTCTGCTGTCAGACGTTATATAGAACTTCTTGAAGATGTCTGTAAGATGTTTATGATTTAGATTGGATGCAAATGCAATCCAAGATGTTTAGCAGATGTTTTTACGCAGCAAATCTCAAGATCTTTAGCAGACGTATTACAGACATTCAAACGTCTCCCAGACGTATTGCAGATGAGCAAACTACGTATAGCAGATGTCTGTAAGATGTAAATTCAGAGGTCAAATAGACGCAAGCCAGATGGATTGTGCTATCTGGGATCTTACAGATGCAATGTAGTCTGGGTAGTCACAAGGTAAATTTAGTCATTTTTGTATTCAGAGATATTTAAGGCTATTGAGAGTTAACTGGTCGTACAAGGAAAATAATCGACATGCTATCATTGCTTTAGGCTTGGTTGCAATCTCCATTTGAAACGGAATTTAGCATACATTTTTTTTACACTAGCATACGATGTGAAGATTTATAAATAAAACTAAATACTTTGTTAGCTTTCGGACCATATTTAGGAACGTGAACCTTGCCAAATAAAATTAGATTTGAAATTAAATATGTTCTTTAAGCCATACAATGACATCTTCGTGCATGCCCAATTTAAAACATGTCAATTTGTGGTCAATTACGGCCTAGTTGAAAGTAAAAAAATAAAGTTATAACCTGGTGTTTCAATACTGGCTTCCAGTTCCAAGCATCAGAAATGTTACTGGATGTATGGTTATAATGGCAATTGCATTGGTTTAAATGGCAACTCTTTAATTGCCAATGAGAAGAAATAAAACCCATTAACTCCTACTCAACCAAGACCCAAATTTCACTACACAAGCAAAGCTGATGGTTTATAACGGAAGCCATTAGAAATTGCGATAAATCCTCTTGAATTCTACATATTAAGAGTTCCATCATACACCACAAGCTCAAAAATCCAGATTCACCAAAGGTTGAAAGAAATGTGGGTAAAGTTTGGTAAAGAAACAAAAAGGCTCAAATGCTTCTACGTGAATTCAATTTATTAAGGCACAGGAGCGTTACATAATGAACTAAAACTCTTCTTCTTCACCCTCGACACAATCTTCAGCAGAATCGGCACCAACCTCCTCATAATCCTTCTCCAGCGCAGCCATGTCCTCCCGCGCCTCCGAGAACTCTCCTTCCTCCATCCCTTCACCCACATACCAGTGCACGAAAGCCCTCTTGGCGTACATCAGGTCAAACTTGTGGTCCAGACGGCTCCACGCTTCAGCGATGGCTGTGGTGTTGCTCAGCATGCAAACGGCTCTCTGAACCTTGGCCAGATCTCCTCCCGGGACGACGGTGGGCGGCTGGTAGTTGATGCCGACCTTGAACCCTGTAGGACACCAGTCTACAAACTGGATGGAGCGACGTGTCTTGATGTTGGCGATGGCAGCGTTAACGTCTTTCGGAACGACATCGCCGCGGTAAAGCAAACAGCAGGCCATGTATTTCCCCCGGCGTGGGTCACACTTGACCATCTGGTTGGCAGGCTCAAAGCAGGCGTTGGTGATCTCCGGCACGGAGAGCTGCTCGTGGTACGCCCTCTCTGCGGAGATGATGGGAGCGTAGGTGACCAGCGGGAAGTGAATGCGAGGATATGGAACCAGGTTGGTCTGGAACTCCGTGAGGTCCACGTTGAGCGCTCCGTCAAATCTCAAGGATGCTGTGATGGAGGACACGATCTGGGCGATGAGCCGGTTCAGGTTGGTGTAAGAGGGACGGTCGATATCCAGGTTTCGCTTGCAGATGTCAAAGATGGCTTCGTTGTCCACCATGAAGGAGCAGTCGGAGTGCTCGAGGGTGGTGTGCGTCGTCAGGATGGAGTTGTAGGGCTCCACCACAGCAGTGCTGACCTGCGGGGCAGGGTACACGGAGAACTCCAACTTGGACTTCTTACCGTAATCTACAGACAGCCTCTCCATCAGCAGAGATGTGAAGCCAGAGCCAGTTCCGCCACCAAAGCTGTGGAAGATCAGAAATCCCTGCAGGCCCGTGCACTGATCCGCCTAAAAAGAACCATCGTTAACACGGTGAGCAACTCTTAAGGGGTTTTATTCAATCGTTCACTCACCATTTTCCGCATGCGGTCGAGGACAGGGTCGATGATCTCTTTGCCGACAGTGTAATGACCACGGGCATAATTATTAGCAGCGTCCTCCTTACCCGTGATAAGCTGCTCAGGGTGGTAAAGGCTTCGGTAATGTCCATTACGGATCTCGTCTACAAAGACACAGTCGAAAGAATCAAAAGCCAACTCAACGGCAAAAGGACATCAAGGCCAAGTGGAGCAGCCTTACCCACAACCGTCGGCTCAAGATCAATAAACAAAGCTCGAGGAACATACTTCCCAGCACCGGTTTCACTGAAGAATGTGCCGAAGGAAGAATCCACCAGCGAGGTGTTCTCACCAGACACGGTTCCATCCGGATTGATGCCGTGTTCCAAACAATACAACTCCCAGCAGGAGTTACCGATCTGGACACCCGCTTGACCGATGTGTACAGAGATACACTCCCTCTGCATCAAACGAGAAAAACACAGATGTGTAAAACAGATTATAGTCCCCATGACATTCACTTTAAGAAGACATCTCACCATTGTGCTCAAGAGTCCAGATTTACAAAAGAAACTTGAGCCTTTACTCCCTGAAATCAAAAGCATAACATTATCAAACTAACATTGTACTTGAGCAAGTGATGAAGAGGTTTTGGCAAGAGTAAAGTTATCTCACCTCGAGCACCAATGATGAAACATACAGGTGACCTTCATTTATATTCGTCATCATTAATGAGGTAATGACCTCCAGATTCCATCTTAATTATATTGATCAGAGATGATATAAATGCACTGTTTAAAGCACAATTGAGTTGAAGTCGTCTCTTGTGAGGTTAAAACTTGTGGGTTGGCAGAGTTAGAATCTGTCAATAATTTACCAATTTTATAAGTAGGCTTTTTGTTTTACAAGCACACTTTCTCAATGTACTTTCCTAATACAGAGGACCCCATTCTATGACATAATTATTTCATTAATTTCTGTGTATTAAAAAGCAGAGAAATAAGTGATTTCCCAACATTACCTATTTAATGTTTTGGGTTTATTACAAGGTTGAGATCCAAATGTGAGATTATACATTTCGAGTTTGTCAAATTCACATATTAAAAGTCCTTTAAAAGGGAATCAACCGTAGGATGATTTCTCAGACAAGGCTTGATTAATTAAATGATATGCATCTTTTTTTCCATTATATTAAAAGTATTAAAATTAATAACATGTTTTAGCAATAAATAAAAATTATTACTTTTTGAATTGTTTTTTTTTATAATTTTTAAGATACCAAAAACACAGACAACCCCAAACAAGACCCTTCATATGACAAAACTGTGTGCTGTATGTAACGTCCAAAAATCTGCAGCTACAAGTATTAATCACAGTAACTACAGAAAATTATAAAACTTCGATTCAAATAAATATATAACATTGATCATTAGACTTTTTGACTTTACAAAAATTGACAAAAACGTGGGAACAAGTTTTGACTTTTCTGTCGAGTTCTTTCAAGATGCAACAAGGAGGCGAGTCCATTTAGGCAGAGAAGAGAGGCTTGGAGTTTTTCTTCCACTAAAGCAGAATAACTTTCTTGGCTACAATCATATCATAATGAACAGATTACCAAACCTCTGGACCGAGGGACTCTAGTGAGTTAGACAAACCAAGAATCGCCATCATTGGGTCCGGGTAAAAAACAGTCATAGACGGTAGCTGAAATATTTCTCACCAAACAATGAATTTGTGTGCAGAACCAAAAAAGATCCGCCAAGGTACACTCAACTGCTTTATATTTATCATATAGGGGAGACAGAAGGATAGAATTTGCCAAACTTTGTTTTGGAATAATGGAGTTTACATAAAAGTTAAGATATTTACATCGCTTTCACAAAGATAATTTGGAAAAAAACATTACTGGTGTTGTGCATCTTAAAACTAAACAATGTCATTCAACTTTTTTGAAATACGTCAAGCGATTTTCAGTTAAGACGGATCAAACTCTGTTCAAAGTCTTGTCTATGAAACTGAGCCTTAGTGTTCAACACTTGCTGTCCTAAATATGAGATACTAAAAATATAGTTCTTAAAGGTACAGTTCACCCTTTCAAAACTATAAAAGTATTTGTTCTGCTGAACATGAAGATATTTGGAAGAATGTCAGAGGCCAAGCAGATCTCGTCACCCATTTACTGCCACAGTGGGAAAATAAATGCTACGCCAGTCAATGTTGGATGAGATCTGTTTGTGTACGGACATTCTTCCAAATATCTTCTTTACTGTTCAGCGGAACAAAAACATGTGTACAAGTTTGGAGGGCGAATAAACGTCAGAATTGACATTTTTATATGAACTTTTCCTTTCAGGTTCAATAAAGGTTATGATGGTCAAACTGACTGTACTGAACAGTGTGACAAATTCACAACATTTAAAACATAAACATGATACTTTCAAGAGACTTAAAACGTTAAGAAATTAACTAAATCTGAGAAATCATACATTTGTAAAATGCTCAGATGTGGAGTTTATAGACATGTCAGTGTACTGAAGGACACACACACAGTTCAGAAATAAAGACTCGACAACTTCTTGTTTTTTCCCCAGTTTTATTAAGAGATATATTACAATGTTCAGACTCCACGTGGGGTCTTGAAGTTCATGCCGACAGGAGGTTGAGTCACCTGAAGGTTGGACAGGTTGCCAAAATCCTAACAAACACAAAAGAAGAAGATGAGTTAAAAGAACAACACTTTGAACAATCAATACTACAGAAGCAAAAAGAGGAAAAATGCTCAATATTATCAAACGTCATGACCAGATTAAATTTACACATAGTATTGTGTGAAAGATTTAGGGTTTGTCAGGAACGGAGGTTCCAGCAAACACGGGAAAGACTTTCAGTTTTCTCTTCCTGTGATATCAATGACCTGGAGACCAGACACTCCAAAATCACTTTCGAAACAGGACCGTGAAGAAACATCTTCATTCTTACCAGAAGCTTGAGCATTTCCTTGGTGTCTGTGTCCACCTCGATGATTTCCTGATCCAGAGCAGACACCTGCACAACACATCAACATTACAAACACATTAGAATCACTTTAAATCGAGTCTGCAAATCAGTTCACAGTGAAATGATTCCTCAAAACCGTTTTAAAAGCGTTTGCATCTGAATCTTTGTTCCTTTCATACTTATCATGTGAGTTAAGTCAAATGATATTTGAGTGTAACTGACATGCTCTGTGAAATCATACCCGACAACTTCCAAATCATATCTTTGACCGTAGAGGTGTGAAACGTGTATCTAGTCTGTGATGTAGGCGAAACATCAGTGCATATTATAAACTAACAAATGAATGAAGACAAACCACTGAAACAGTTCTGAGTGATGATATCACAATGAAATATCAACACAAGAAGAGAAGAAAGAAGGAGAGATTAAATGACAGGAAGTCAATTCTTCCCAACACTGAAGATTAGACTTTGATCATTATGCCTGCTTTGATATTTTTTTAAAAGAGGCCTTATTAAACATCAAAGCTAAAATCTCAGTTACGCTTATTGGTAGTTTTATAATAATATTGTGTGAAAGATTTAGGGTTTGTCAGGAACGGAGATTCCAGCAAACACGGGAAAGACTTTCAGTTTTCTCTTCCTGTGATATCAATGACCTGGAGACCAGACACTCCAAAGACACTTTCGAAACAGGACCGTGATACAAAGCCCAAATCAGGCTGACGTCTCATCATAGGAGATCTTCCTCAAATCAAAAACACTGAAACTTTCTTCAGCGTATAATCCCAGCTGATCAAACACAAGCCTCAGCAAGAAGTTCAACAAAACCGTTTCTCTCCCAGAACACCACGGAGAGAAAAGTCAAGCGCACCTCGGGGACGTAGTTATCCCTGCGTTCTCTCTCCTCCTCCTGCAGTTTGATGGAGATGCCCCTGACCGGACCTCTCTGGATTCGCTTCATCAGATGGGTCACATACCTGCACAAAACACAATCAAGTCAACACGATGAGTGAGTTTACATGCACAATATAAACTGATATCTATCAAAAATCAGCTCGAAGAGAAATCAGTCTTCACGTGTTCACATTTCGGCTACGCAGAAAACCGCCTTTACATGGAAGTTTGAGACTTGCCGGGTTGCTCACGTGCATTGTCGAAAGTCTTAAGTAATTGTATATGAAGCGGGAAACTGTTTATTTCTCTTCTCATGTCCACAGTACCTGCTTAAGCAACAATAGTTCTTAATTTTGCCGTTTCTACATCAACTGCAATATTCCAGAGAGGACTTTTATGCAATATTTTGCCATTACGTTTGAGACTTTTACTATTGCGTGGCAGACATGCGCACAACCAAAACTGGGAGAAAACCTGTAAAGCACAAAAACGAAGTAACAGACCTCTGCCGATCGGGTTTTGCTAATGCCATTTATTAACTTTCCCCGATAGAAGAAAACCGTTTTACGCATTTACACGACCTTACATATATCAGCTTATTAAATACGACCAGAGTAAGACTGCGCATGTAAATGCGCTCAACGAATACGTTCACACTGCAAGCCTTAATGCTCAAATCACGATTTTTTGCACAGACCTTATTTTTTTGTCCGGCAGTTCACATTAGTTTTAAACGTGGCCGATAACAGATTCCAGAGTGAACTCGTGATGGTTATAAACTGAATCGCATGCGCAAAACAACAACACGCAGCACGCTGTCATACAGAAATAAGGAGGGTCAAGTAAGCGGGAGTGTTTGACTATGCGGTGCTGAGGGTGTGTGTGAGCCAGTCTACACATCCCAGCATTGAGTAGAACAAACTTTTACCACCGTGTCAACACGCACGCGAGTGGTGGATGCAGAAGGATAAAAGACAAAGGAAACCATTAATGCGTTTGTCATATTGCATCGAGCCATACTATGTGGCAAAATTTCATATGACGGATTCTATAGACATTTGTTGCATTGTGCGCCTCGCATGCGGTAGACCAGTGGTCTCCAACGTTGTGCCCGCGGGCACCTAGTAGCCTGCGTGAACTCTGTACGGTGCCCACCAAACACAGGGATCAGCAATAATGCTCAGGACAGTTGATGAATCTGTGCCCATAGGGATCAACCAAGTGCTAAATCATCACGAAATGTTATTAACACGTGTTGTACGCATTTATATATTTAAGTGCAAAAATATGCGAAAGAAAAAAGAATTTGGTCCTGTGAGCCTAAAAATAATGCATCACATTTTACAAGTTTGAAAGTATTTTATCAGCAAGTAGCCCCCTAGATGATTTTATACCGCAGGTAGCCCTCACTTTCAAAAAAGTTGGAGACCCCTGCGGTAGAGAGTGCAAAGGCTCATGGGTATAATCTGACGCTTAAAGTTTGGCAACGGAGCTGTAAAACGCACTTCCATCATCAGAAAAGCGCATGAGGCTAAAAATCAGCGTAGAATTGTGACGCATGTCAATTTACAATGATGCAAAAGTTCAGACGGAGGTGGCATTGCGAACACATCAGACCCGTGTCTGATTTAGGACCACTTATGGAAGTGGCTCAGATCAGAGATCAGATTCCAAGTGGTTTGTTCTGTTCACACTGTCATGCAGTAAACAGATCTGGGTCACATATGAGCAATTTTGGTGGCGTGTCTGAACTTGGTCACAAGAGCGACCCAACATCAGCACGCCATCCTCTTAGCGTCACGTCTGATTGGTCGCTCAGCATCAAACTCACCCAGCGATCTTGTTGCGTAGCTTCTTGCCGGGAATGATGGCGATCTCCTCGCACACACGCTTGTTGGTGTGGAAGTCATTGCCCAGGCGGGTGTAGTACTTCTCAATGATCACCCGTGCGGCTTTCTTCACCGTCTTGGTCCTAACTCGTCCCTGCAAAATGACAACAAGTCAACATGAGGACAGTTTTACCACACTAGACACCTTTACCACAGTACAGATATATGCTGGAATCACTACACTGATGTACAGTTACACTTACACAAAGAGGACATCATGTTATTGCGAGACGGAGTGTGTCTGTGCTAGTGCATTCTGGGATTTAAGGGGCAGAAACGGAGAATTGAACTACTGCATTTGCCCCATTCACTCTTTATCTCCCCTGTGTTGGGTACTGACGATTCTAGTGTGCTAACAAACCTGACTTTATGTGAAAATATTCTTACGTCATTCGTTAAGATGTTACTCTGAATCACTCGTGTGAAAGAACAGAAACAAACGCATCGCGCGCGAACGTCTGTTATACGCGATCGCACAAATTGCATGAACTTTCATCTCTCACACTCGCTCATCTGCCGCGTCATACACACAAACACACACTCGAGACTGACTGTTGATCACACTCGCGTGTTTATCTGCACGAACCGATGTGCTTGTAAGTAGGATTACAGCGGATTTAAATGAGAGTGATTCAGTAAGGCACCCACCATGATGGATCCGGAGAGCCGAAGAGAGCGGCGGAAACGCGATACCGGAAGAAGAAGCGTCAGAGACGTCTTCAGCGCCACCACACGCACTTACTGACACCTAGCGGTGGCGGAACGACACAGCAGTGGCTCCTTTAAAACGTTTAAAAGGTTTTGCGAACGTGAACTGATTTTAATGTTGAATAAGGCTTGTAGACACTAACCAAACACAAAAATAGGGGAAACAAACAAAACTCCATGTGAAATCAAAAATGACAATTATTATTTATTTATATTGCAGCGTTTATAGTAAAGTTTATCAATGTGGGTCATTTTCTTTTTGAAATTCATTTACCCTCATAATTCTTCAGTAAATTCTGATTTTTTATTTTATTATTTTGAACAAAGAGACATACATATAACATAGGGGAGCAAGGCATTAAAAACAAAACAAACAAATAAATAAAAGGACCTTTATAGTATCCAAAAATATGAAAGATAAACAACCGCTTTTCTGTTGGTACTAGCTTGAATGACCAAAAATTATTTCTCTAATTCTTCTAAAAAAAAAAAGAGAAGCTTATTAACAGAAAACGTACACTTACGAATATTATATTTACAAACAAAATAGACAAATTGATTGAAAAAGCTTCATTCGTAGTAGTTTTTCAAACTTTACATAACCAAGGAGGACATTTTCATATTGTAATTAAGATTGTAGAATATCTTATTTTGAAAAAACATATGTTTTTCACATGACTACAATGCTAAAACATCTTGAAATGTTTCTCGTTTGAAATTCCTTTTCACTCGCGGAAATGTGTCAGGAGGACACGGAAGTAAAAACGATCACAACTTCCGGTTCACTGGGACTTTTATTTTACTTGGGATAACCAATAGTGAATGAAAACATTAAAATAAATATATGCCTGTTGCATCCTTTCTGGTTTTTGATAGGATTGTTTATTTTTTTTAAACACCGAAAGTGATGGTTTCTGACCTGAGAATATACATTTGTGTATATTTAAATAATTCTTTTCCGGCAAACTCAAGTATATTTAGGTTTAAAAATGTTACCACAGGGCAGTCTCAAAAATGTTTCAGAAAATACAATTGACATCCACATTCTTTTCAAGGATTTTATATACTAAATGCCACGTAAATAACTATGAACAAGTTAAGAACTTCGTTAATTGTATAAATAACGGTGAGACAAGTCAAACTTTTTAATTTCAAGTCGACATTTGTTATATCAATTCAGAAATCATACCAGTCAAATAAGAAAACTCAGACCCGATCATGTTTGATCAACAGAATAAAGGCTGAACTCTTTCTTCCGATGAAAACGCAAGTATGCGGACTGTAAATTTTTAGCAGACAAGCATCTGAAACTAAGCCCTTATTTATTTGATACAAAACTACAAAGATCTAAACTTACTCTTGTTCACCGCAGTTTACAAAATGACATTAACATCTGAATGAATACTTTTAGAGTTTATGCATGAAATCCTATGACCCTGTTTTCATGTTCCAAAGAAAATCAAATCAGTTTAAAGGTCATGATTAGAAAACAGAACTTTGTCTTTGGGTGAACAAATTCTTTAAAATAGTTCATAAACCTAAAGCAACTCTTGTCTGTTTTTGATTCAGTACATTTACATCCATAGATGAACTCATGGAACGGTCAAATCATCCACCAGAACATAAAGATCTTAAGAAAAATGTTTTATTAAATGTCTGTACAAAACGCAAGGAACCATTCAAATAAAGTATTTACAGATTTACATTAAAATCAAGTCAACGAAAGAGAAAATTCAACTCATTATTCTTCATCCTCGTCATCGATGATCGGTCTGGACCTGAAACACAAAATCAGCGCATGAACCATCAGATCACTTCTAAACAAACCATAGACACAATCCTTTAACCAGAGCATCACAAACCCTCCAGACGGGGTCATGCGCAGATACTCACTTCCTGGGTGCTTTGCTGACCCCGCTGCCTCCGGCCTCCTCATCATCCTCAGATGCTGGATGAAGGTTCTCTTTTTCTGGTTTCCTCCCGGGACCCCCAAAGAAGTCTCCAATGCCTTTCTGCCAGGTCGGGGTGGGGCGCGGGCACACAGGGTTTCCTCCAGCATACTTACCCTTGACTAAACAGACAAGCACGTCACCTCATGTAACTACACGTATGGTCACCTGTGTGTATAGATATTGAGCTCGTATTGTGTTTGTGTACGCGCACCCCCTTACCAGGCGTGCCCGACTGCGCGCCGCTGCTCTGCGAGTTCGTGGATCCGGACGCGCCGAGCGACTTCCGGGGCGCTGAAGCGGCAACAGCTTCAACAAAAACACACGAAAAGCAAAAGTGTAAGAGACAAACACACAAAGGCTTTAATTCATTTGACGTCAGAAGCGCGTCATTGCGTCACCGGGATAACGTACACAGATGACGTGACGCGCTCAGCATGAAGTGGCGCCAATTTGTGCATCTTTATGAAAGGAATTAACCAAAACTCTCTATTTGCATTTACGTAAACAACACGAAAACATCGACCGTGTAAAAACACTCATTTTACAATTTATCGATTGGTTAACAGTTTATTTAAAGGTCGGATATCTTGCTAATCGATAACGTGTCCTGGATGACGGACAGTTATAACCCAAAATCCAATTTTTTACGCATTATTCGTAAATCCGTTTAAGAAGTTACTGCCAAATGATAACATGACTTGACTGGAAGGTTTTTGTATGAGTAAAAGTTCGCTTTAAGCGCATCACAAATGGCGGGAGATGAAGTCTCCAGTGATGTCAAGACTTGACACATCCACCTACCAAAACACATGCTAAAGAGAAAATATTTACAGCGATCTCTGCTTTTATAAAGTTTTAAAGACGGCGGATTTACCTCAAGGTTTACTGAGAAGACTTTCCGAAACTGCACTGACAAACAATGCACGTTTCTCTCCATTTCTTTGATATTTCTTACCTTTCCTGTAGCTGCCGGGAACGCTATCGGCTTTTGTTCTCACCATGGCTGCGGGACTGTGCGAGTTTATCGCCCGATACGTCTGACAACACGACGAAATAAAGTTCCCGCTTCCCGCCCGCTTTTTAAAACAGAACCAACGCTGGGTGACGTCACGCCAAGCAAGCCAATGGGTGGGCGGGACTGTGGGGCTCGTGACTGTGAGGCACGCCCATCCTCCTTTCCGCTGCTTTTTAAAGGACGTTCGGGAAAATTACCATGGTAACACTAGATTTAACTTAATACCATGGTGTGCAGCTATAATATAAAATACAATTAAGTTTGCACAGACATCTCTAAAAAAAGTGTATTTTTTAAATATATTTGAATACATTAATCATTTAATGCACGTCACGAACAGATTTGAACTTTTGACTACTAATAATGCGTCGAAAACATAAGAGATGCTCGTATTTGTAGAAGAATATGATTTATTTACTTTAATTCCCTCGATCCGGGATCGCTCATGAATGGGAGACGTAACTGTTTACGTCTCATTAAAGTCGTGTTTATACTGTTCAAGTGCGCGTTTTTTCTCCATAAAAGCGTGTTTGTGGAGCATATAATGTTAAATCTCGGTCGAACCTTCCTGTGTTGTAGTTTCACGAGGTTTCCGTTTAAAGCGGATGTTGTAAGAAAGGGGAAATGACAACGAATCAAGGAAGTTTCTCAATATCGAGAAAAAAGGCCCGAAAATCGCTCGGCGTCAATCACACATTCGATTTAACGGAGCGGCATGTGTGACGTCACGGCGGAGACGCCGGTCCGGACCCTCAAGTTCTCGACGCTGAGGAAACTGTCCGATCTGCTGGACCCGCAGGGCACGTGGAGAACTGTGATGATGGACATCAACAAACCCACCGGAGAACCAAGATACACACAGTTACACCTCCGGTACTCTCAATCACGTCATCGTTTAACATGCGTTGAACCATATGTCAAAATACACATTTAAAGTGTGTCTCAAAGTGCACGAATGAAGTTTCGTATGTGTATTTCAGTTTTAACTAGTACTGCTGTGTGTGTCTGATGTGATGTTTGATGGTTTTGTGTGATTTCAGGAGGTTTGATGCTGTTGTGGTCCAGGGGAAAAGTCCCACTATGGAGATGCTGTCTGACTGGGGCACCTCAAACTGTACTGTGGCAGATCTGACGGAGATCCTGATCAAACACAAGCTGTTCGCCGCCGTCAGTGTCCTCCTGCCAGATTATAAAATCAGTCCGATTGATAAACGTACTTACAGAACATCGCAAGCATCGCTGTGGCTCACGTGGAACAGATCTAACACATTTCTCCTTTCTGAGATCAGGCTCGACAGATGCGGCGTTACAGTATAAAGCAGCCGTTTCTCCGGAGTTCCTGCAGGGCAGCGCCTGTCCCGAAGCGACCAAAGCTGTAGACGACATCACCAAAACCGTGATGGAGCCGGACAGCTCCAGCGGACCTGAGGAGACCTCAGAGAGTCTCATCACATGGAGCAGCAGTGAAGGTCAGAGGATGACAGCATCCTGAACAGTGTTTGTAGACTCTGATGGAGTGACCGCAGTCCGGATTTGGTTTCTCCCATGCAGGTTTCTACAGGTTCACTCACGGCGAGCTGGCGGTCATCACGGGAAACTGGGATGAGCGTCCGGTGGCTGAGGGGGGGTGTCGACTGGGAGCCGGTGGTTTCGGTGTTGTGTTCAGAGGGCTCATGGGGAACACGACTGTAGCCGTCAAAAAACTCAACCCTGTGAGTAGAACACAACGCAGCTTAAAGTGCTGATCTCAACTCATTATTTGAATACATCTTGATGTAAGATTAGAAAACCAAATGTATTTATGTGCGATAACAGCAGGAAAGTGTATTAAACGGGTTACTTAAATCAATTATTTATTCACCCTCGTGTCATTCAAACCCAATGATGGCTTTTTGTACTTTTTGCGGTGCGGATCAAGACATTTGTTTATGTTATATTTAAGCTTCATTTTAAATTATAATTAATTGTTATAATACTAATTCATTGTAAAATTAAAGTTTTATATAAAAGTGTGTTTTTCAGCAAATTCCTTTGTATGCACTTAAACGTGACAAAAACACAAGACCACTTTTTATTAAAAAAAGTTAAAAGAAAAAACTAGGAAAGAAATTTATTGTGGGGCTGAGTGACTTGAGGCGAAATAAATATAATTTTTTGAGTTCTTTATTATTCTAAAAAAGCCATTTCAGTGCATTATTGAAGCTGTTTGTTGTGCGTGTTTGTTTGTTGTTTTAGATGGATGACAGCTCTCCTGAGGAACTGAGGAATCAGTTTAATCAAGAGGTCCAAACACTCAAAAGGTAAAGTGATGTTTTACTCTTTTTAGGTTCATTTAAAGAAATCACAGATGCACATCTGATGTTCTGTTGTTTTGACCGCTCTATTCTTCTTCTTTTCCAGTTTGAAACATGTGAATCTTGTGGAGATGGTGGGGTATTCCAGTGACAGGCAGCATCTGTGTTTGGTTTATGCCTTCATGCCCAACGGATCTCTGCTGGATCGACTGGGATGTCTGGTAATAAATGAAGCTCTAAATTTCTTTAATTAAACTTCTCCGTGTTTTAAGCTCTCTTCAACATTGCCCTCAGGATGGGAGTCCTTCTCTCTCGTGGCAGATGAGGTGTTCCATCGCCACGGGAACAGCCCGGGGTCTGGAGTACCTGCATTGCAATAATCACATCCATCGTGATGTAAAGAGGTCTGTGAAACGCAGCTCACACGGCTTGAAGAAATACAAAAGCATTGTGGTAATACCAACACCGCTGCATCTGTCTGACAGTGCAAACATCTTGTTGGACCACCGCTTCGTTCCCAAGATCGCTGACTTTGGTTTGACGAGAGCTTCTGGTAAACGCTCGTGTTCGACGGTGATGACGGAGAGGATTGTGGGTACTACGGCGTACATGGCGCCGGAGGCTCTGAGGGGAGAGATCACACCCAAATCAGACATCTTCAGCTTCGGCGTGGTATGATCATGTGATATTGACTCGATGTGGATTAATAATACATTATAAATGATTCATGTTCAGGACTAAATAAATCAACTGTCAAATTGTAAATAGCTGATGTGAGGTCTATATTTTTACACAAGCTCATATGATCAAATGAAATGCAGTTTTGGTAATAACTTGTGTTTTATTTTGCAGGTGTTGCTGGAAATACTGTCTGGACTTCCTCCGGTCGATGAAAGCCGTGATCCCAAACTTCTGGTTTGTAGAGAAGAGAAAGATTGTCATTATTTATATTACTGTGTCATTCCAAAGATACACGAGGAACACACGAGAACACATTTTAAAGAATCTTCATAATTAATTATTTTTTATATAAATACTTTCAGTGAAATTTCAGTGAATATTGGCAAAGAACAAGCAACAAGTTATGCCAAAAATAATCTTTAATTAAGGCTTACTAATTTGTGAAAGGCAAATATATTTCTTACCCCATTGGCAGTTTTCTTTGCTTGTTTTATGCAAATATTCTCTGACATGTCATATTTATTTGTCTAAAAACAAGACTTATTTTCTTAGGCCAGTTTGCTCATCAAGAAAATGCATCTTGATTCAAGATTTTTTTTACATTTTTCAAGGCAAACGTACTAAGTAAGAAATTATTTTTTTGCAGTGCATAACATTTTATATTTATTAGTTTTGCTAATAATCAGTTTTGTTCATTCTGTTAAAAGAGGAACGTGAACATTGTGTTTTTAGTGTCATACGGGTTCAGAATTTCACAAGCGTGAGGATATATTTGAGAGAAATGCACCTTTGAATTTTCCACATCTGTGTGTTTGTGTTTCAGATGGAGATGAAGGACGAGATCGATGATGAGGAGGTGTCTCTAGAGGACTTTATTGATCAGAAGATGAAGGACTGGAGGATGCAGGAGGTGGAGAAGATGTATGACGTAGCATCTCAGTGTCTGTGTGAGAAGAAGAATAAAAGACCCCTCGTCACAGTGGTACGTCATATATTCTATTGGAGTGTTTTGTGACCGTGTTAGTATGCGGAATATGTCAGTCATTTGTCCACTTTTCTCTGTAAGGTTCTGTCTGCGCTGGAAGTTGTTTGTGATGAACATTGCCAAAGTTAGCCATGAGAACACGCACACGCATGGTAAATTCTGATTTATTGGACATTCCTGTAGTTTTTTCCACGATCAGTATTATAGAACACAGAAGAATTGATTCAATGTTTTAAATACATTTCTTTTTTAATTAAAAACAGTTGTACAGTGACTTGTGTAGACAGGATTGATCACACACAGGCTACATATTTAAGGATCACAGTACAGATGTAATACAGTGGATTACCAAATGAGCTTCAGTAGATGATGACCTTTGTTTGTTTTGACCTCTGACCCCACCAAAAAAAACATCCAAATCAACTCCGTCCTTAACAAAATGTCAGAGGGTGTATTAACACCTGCATTTCTCTCTTTACTTTCCAGATTCTTCATCATCACAGACGTTTCCTTTGTCTCGATCATACTGGAATTCTGCCCAGCGATGGGGAACTTTTTTAAAGATGCAGAAAAATAAGACGAGAGATCAAGACAGGTGATCTTGTGTAACAGTTGCATAGAAAAATGAGCATCTCATGACACCCTCAACCAAACATGACCGTATCAAAAACATGGGAATTTATTTCTGTTATAAAAAGTACAGTGTTAAAATGAAAAAGAACATTGTGACCTAAAACAATGTCTGAGAGGTCAGATTCATCAGATGTTAAGACGTCCCTTATGTTTATTAAAATAGAAAAATAAAACAATATAAGACACAACACAAGCGTGTGGAATGACAATCGTTCAGGAATGAGGCCGTTCGTGTTCCAGCAGTAACTACGAGTCGATCACCTGATGTGAACTTGGCACAGTTGAAAGTCACGAAAGCTTTTTAAGAAAGATGGATTTATCCCCGTCATCGCACGTCAGATTTACTTTTCATTTGTGGAAAATCTGAACCAGATTGCTGTCAGATATTTAACCGTTGTGAATTTAATACTCATTCTTGCTCTGATTAAATTTTTTTAATGAATTTTGACCTTCAGCAGAGTTTGATTTTGCAGACACACATGCAGTATTTCAGCACGCCGAACACCAGCCATCCACCGGACCACAGAAGTCCAAACGCCTGTCACATACGCCATAGTTCATGAAGACGTCTGTGTCGCTCTGGAGGAGATTTGTGAAAATAAAAAGGTTGACAGCTTTGTGTGGCACAGACGTAGGCTTCTGTCATCCGTTGTTTGTTTGTTGGCAGATGTTGGTTTAATCGTCGGCGTCTTCCCCCTCGCCAGATCGTTTCGTGATCCTGCGGTCTCCCCTCCTGCCGGGCGGGCCGCGGGGTTTGGCGAACGCCTGCTTGTGCGCGTGCTGTTTGGGATGAACCTCTTCGTACAGAAAGTCGGCCGTCAGATCGTCACCGTTATCGATTTCAAGCTGCGGCGGAACAAATACAAGTCGTCACCAAATATTCACGGACTCAACCATGAATCTCTTTATCACAATAACTGCGAGACATCAAACGAACAGACCTTCTTCTCCACCTCCATCTGGAGTTCGTTCTCCACCATCTCCAGCAGTGGGTTCTTGCAGCTGGAGTACAGCATCCGCTCTTTGATCCCACAGTTGTATCCCGGCATGGAGTAAATAAACACTAGAAGAGTCCAGACAGACAAAACTTACATCGGTTCAGAGTGAAACAAGATATTCATGTTGCTTTTATGCCTCAAGATTTGATTGGTTGTTGGAGGGGAGGACTGTGATGACATCAGCCAAAAAGGAAATTGGGTTTGGCGGCGTACCTATAGACTCCAGATAGTCGCCCTCGTGCGAGTGCTTGTAGCGGAAGAAGTGATAGCGCGCCGCGTCTTTGGGAATTCTCTTGGGTAAATCTTTCACTTCCGTGGCGTCCGTGATGCCCAGCATGATCAGCTCCTTCTCAAAATTGATGTTCTTGGAAAAGAAAACAACGGACAGAAATGATTAAGCACAAGTGCAGTTGTTTGTCTTTAATGGAATGTTTTGTCCTTTAAGTCTCACCAGCTGAACGTAGTTGAGCTTCTTGTCTCTGAAGTTCTGAAGTGCTTTCACAGCCTCTCCGTCCAGAGGGAACGCGACCCCCTGAAGAGTTTGCTTAGTAGTGTTCACGTGAATATCAGTATTAACCTGCAGACAGACAGCGGTTTTATTCATGAGCAGACGGGTCTCTGATGTTCTATATCTGTTCTCTGGCTCATTCTGCACAAATGAAAGCTCTACTTCCTGTTTGCATCGTCTCCCTCTCTGATTGGTCAGATTTAGGGATGGAGCGTGCTTGTCTTGCACTTCACGGCCTTATATGGTTGTGAATTAAAGACTAGTCACATCACATGATCAGATTAAAGACATATTTCTGATATTAGCACTCCGCTTTAACAAACAGTGTTATGAGAAGTGTGGTTACTGCATTAAAGCAGCCGTGACTATGGTTTAAGAAGTCTTTTTTTTCTGTTGTACGCTATCTTTAGCTCTATATAAGAACATCAGAAGGCGTTGTTTGTCATGTGTGTGCATACCTCATTGAGTTTGATTTTTCGCAGCTCTTCCTCGGCTGCAGTGAGCGGCGCAGGTGCAGACTGAGACGTCACGTGTCTCTTATAACCACTGAGAGAAACCTCATCCTAACCCAAAGTAAACAAATTCACCGTTTACACTCTGATATCTGGCACAATCCATGTTGTCACATGTTCACTTGCACATTTGTTCTGTGCTGTAATGTCCTTCGAATCAAACCTTAGCAGTGCCGAACATCTCATCCTTAATGTGTCCCAGACCGAACTCTTTCTTCAGCGTGGCTCTGGTGGCGGCGTACAGCATCTTCTGTCGCACCTGTTAAAGAAATCAAACAGCAGATTTTAGGAGCGACGTCGACAGAAACACAAACACACTTCAAAGCCCCCCGACCGCATGACACTGAGCAGCTGTTATCACATTCACAAACTGTACAGATGACCGGACAGAAATAAACAGATGAACAACATCTGAGGCTTATTTCTAATTGTTCACATCAGTTTTTTTACAGCCACGGAAAAAGACCAAAGTGTGTTTTGTACTTAAATTGCACTATTTATACGTATTTAGGTGTTTCTGTAAAATACACAATATGTCTCACTAATTTCAAATCAAAATGTTGTTTCTATCTGCATTTATTTTCAGAAAATGAAGCCGGAGAAACAGATGAAAATAGCAATCAAGTTGCTCTGTATTATTTCAGACTACAAACACCGCAAAGAAAACAAGTTCAGATTCAGTCATGTTTCTACATGTGTTTAGGAAAGTTTCATTCGGTCTGTTAGATGCTGAGGTTTGATTCTGGTGAAATTCAACAGACACTGAAATGACCACAATACATCCAGAAATGATGATTACATGAACACTTGGAATGGTCTTGGAGTGTTTCCCTCGGCTGTATATGAATAGAATTTGTTTACCATGTTGATCGTGTGTACAGACATTGTTCAAATAAACATTCGTATGAAGCCGATTTCAGTTTAATCCACATGTTCTGCACCACACGTCAGCAATAATCCACCACCTCTATACTAACAGCACTGGCTGTGTTTCAACAACAGTCTGTGACTGACTCCAGATCTGTGTGTATAACATCAACACACATCTACGACATGCTGTGACTTGCATCAGATCGTAAGAATGTTCAGCTCGGACAACAGAGCAACTCAAGAGCCGTATGCAGCCAATAAGAGGAAGAAACACTTGAGTAACCTTCACTTTCAAGACACACAAAACACAGACAAGAAAACAATGAATAGTTAGTGAGGCTCAGTTGCTGTATCAGATGTGTGTGTCTTACAGGTGAGTGGTCAGGTGACCAGGCGATGAACAGCCACTCGTGCCCCAGGCTGTTGGTGGAGTCCAGACGGAACAGAATGAAACACGGCAGCTCTTTATCCAGCAAAGGAAGCACAAGAGTGTCGTAGTCTTCCTCCCAGCTCCGACATGCTGGTTTGGTGAGTCCTAAAGCCAGCTCCTCTGAACACACAACAACACAATCACACACTTCATCACTACACTTCCTCTCTTGCTTCAGTTCAGACGACTGGTGACCGTCGTACCGTTTTCAATGATGATCTTCAGAAGTCTGTGAGCACCGTTCCTGGCATCGCCGAAAACATCTTTCACCTCGTCGGCAGCTGGAAGATCACAGAGAAACACACAGACACGTGTGACACATTTAAAATCAGCCATCGTGTCTTTATACCATAAAACAGAAATGTAGGATTATTTGCACTATTTACAAGTAAGAGCCCTGCGGTGAAAAATGGTAGAATATAGGGGAACTGCGTATACAGTATAAATATAGTGTATAGATATATAAAAGGAAGTGTGTAATATGATTCAGAGACATACACACGGAGTATATAGTTCTAGAAGAATAAGTAAATGTTGTTTATAATGTTGTCAGACGTTATATTCACCAGCACATACAGTATATAACACATTATATACACTACAGACTTCATTCATGTCACAATACATGCACTATGAAACACAACAAAGTATAAATATAATATTTCTAATAGCACATGACACATTTGATATTTTATAGATGTATGGAGGATTGCGTTATTATACGTGAGTTTGCACGCTTTACAAGACGGGATGCATATGGAGCGGCGCGCGCTGAAGGCGTTGCCCGCGCGCTCGTGAGAGTGAAAGAAGATCAAACACATGCACAAACATCACAAGAACAATATGATTAAAAGAGTGACGTTTGTGTAAATGACATATTAAGACGCGAGTTAAATCAGACGCGGTTTCTTCACATCTTTAACTGTTAACGTTATGTGTTTTCTGAATGAATCTCTTCACTTTGACGGCGTTTGTAAATCGCGAGCGACGGCATCCGGACACACATAAATGATGAAAATAACTCCGTTCTTACCTTGAATACCCGTCTGATGAGACATTATTATCCTCCTGTCGCCTGATGATGTTTGAAGAAAACTCACAAACCCGGAAGACGGAAGAGGAGCGGCGGTGACGTCACGCGCCTGTGACGCGTAATCTCTCGGCCCCGCCCCTCCCGCCGGGCATGCGCGGATACGAGTAGTTGATGAATGAACGTTAGAATAAAAAAATTGCTGTCGAAGAAATCTACATTTTGTTACGTTTGTCATTAAGTATGTCTGCAATTTATATGTGCAGTTTCTCTATGAATAAACGTTCTTATAAACATCCTTTATTCATATTATGATGATTAAAAGAAAACATTTCCACATGTTTAAATGATGCATTTTGAGAATTCATTATTTGAGATTTGCGATCACACATGGGCTCCACAAAGAAATCAATTCCAAACTTTATTTATATAAATATTATTATTGAATAGCATTGTGTGTGATTTTGTACTGTTTTGATCTCATGACACGTGTTCTGTCTGCTAGGGCCTTTCAATGCACATCACATGAACTATGACACAGAACTTAAGGATAACAGGATTTCACGATAGGGATATTTACGCAGAAATGTGGGTAAATATGAGCAGCGGGTGCTATATATAAATATATAAATAAAAAAAAGTCTGATCCGATCTCTGATTTGTAGCGACAGACAGACACGCACGCGCACAGAACCCTCGCGTGTGAGAGCGAGAGAGAAAGCGGTGTTGCGTGATCCGGGTGTCTCCATGTTTTGGTCCGGTGCGCGAGCAGTTGTTCAGGTGTGATGTTCGGAGGTTTATCGCTTCTGGTTGTGTAATCGGACGCGGATCAGACACCGATGTCGGGATGGGACCTGATAAACAGCACGACTGCCTGCGTAAGACACGCACGACTATTGATACTGTATCCACGCGCGCGCGCTCGTGCGTGTAAACACTCTTAATGTCATCAATAGGTTTCTGCTGACAATAGAACAGATAACAGAGGGATGTTCATAGGAAGATTAAATTAATCTGCATACTCACCAGATTACAAACATCAGACAATGGTTTCGTTCGGCACATTTACGACATGCATTTGTTATACAGTTAGATCATATACATTATTCTACTTCATTTTTTAACACGTGTTATTTGTATGATTCTTTGAAAATATTACACTGGGTGCATTACTATTAAATTGAGTTGTATTATAGTATTAAATAAATTGGCATTAACCTATAGCAATGGATAAACCGTAAATAATACTATAGTTTCCTGTTGTATTTTTCATAGTAAGGTTAAAGAACATTAGTTTATAGGATAATAATTACAGTTTAATACAGTATGTGGGAGCAACACATGTGACCATCATAATATAAATGTCTTGTAATTTGTATTGCTGGATATATTATATGAAGGTGATTAAAGGTGTTATAGTGTTTATGGACACACAGACACACACACACACACACACACACGCGCGCACACACACACACACACACACACACACACACACACACACACACACACACACACACACACACACACACACACACACACACACACACAGCAGCAGCAGCATGTGGTTTCCGAGCAGCAGGTTATTCCAGACCAGGTCACAGCAGATATTTTTGACCACCAGGCTTCGTGTGACACTATATATTCAGATTTAAACTCACAAACATCACATCTATAAATAGCTTTATGTAAGTTTCTTTATATCCGGACTTGATTCACATAAAGAGTGTAGGGTTGAATCTTACTAAGCGTTACAAAATATAAACGTATATTATCTTGTGTTTGGAAAACATGACCATGATGCTGACATATTTTGACAATTTACAGCCAAATTGCTTTTACTTTGATATTAAAAGATGATGGGTTGTTTCTTATTTGACACAACGACGGGTGGAAACAAGAGTGTATTATTACACAGAACCAAACTGAAGTGTGTTTTTAAGTTTCGCCTTATTTAAGATTCTAAAAATACAGATTTATCATTTTATAGTTATAATCTCAGATCAGGTTCGTTCATCACATACAGTTAATGATCTCTGTGACGAAAATATCACTGCTTCCTGTCCTTCTGAAACCTCGTATCTCCATATTTAGTTTTTCCCCCCCATAAATTGTTATCATAAGTCACCCTTTATGAGTTTAGCGGATATCTCGGAATTAAAAACTATAAAAAAGTGCTTGTTAACTTTGACAACGCAGTACTTCATCGTTTATAAAGTGCGGTGTTTTTTTGGACATCCGTGGTTTTTGAAGGACAGCGATGATGTGACCTCATGTCCAATCCGAAGTCTCAAAATGTAATTATGAGATAAAAAGCTTCACAGTTAGATTTGAAGCATTCATTTAACTTCTTATCAATCTTGACTTAAATTTAGTCAGACTTACATATTTTGGATAGCAAGGCCTTTGTGAGTTTCAGGGTCTGTAGGGGGCGTCGGTGTTGTTGGTTTGGTTGTTGAAGGGTGTTGTGGCTCTCACACCTCTTTTATATGCAAACATACGAGTCTTTATGAAAGCATCTGTGTGGTTTCAGGGGGTCGGTGTCTGGGCTTCCTCAGACGTCTTGAAATCGACGCCCAGTTTCGGTACTATTTCCAGCACCCGTGGTCTCGTCTGATCGTGGCCTACCTGGTCATCTTCTTCAACTTTCTGATCTTCGCAGAAGACCCCGTGTCTCACAGCCAGACAGAAGCGCACATGATCGTGGTGGGAAACTGCTTTTCCTTCGTGGTGAATAAATACCCGGGAGGAGGATGGAACGTCCTCAAGGTCCTGATGTGGATCCTCGCCATCATCACGGGCCTCATCGCAGGAAAATTCCTGTTTCATCGACGTCTGTTTGGTGCGTTGTTTACGTGCGTGTGTTTTCTGGAAAGCATGATATTCTTTTGCTGTAAATGGCATGTTTTTCATCAAATGATTAAACATTATTTATAGTTGCTAAATTGTCAGGAAATCGGTCTGGTTTCATGAGATTTTGGTGGTCATCTAACCTCTCATAAACCATGTTGAATGTTACTATAAATGTTGTTTACGTGCGTGCCATGTCGACCCCCAGAGAGGCAGCCTTTGAAGGCATCATAAGTGTGGTCCTGATGTGAATGATTGGCATATTTGAGCATCCTTAATGGTGAAACTTGTAATCCCAGAATGCATTTAAAAGCCCTCCAAGACGAAATATAGATCGCAAAGTGTTTAGTGTAGTTACAATTTCTAATTTGGAAAGTTTGTAATTGAATGAGGCTGTGGTCCAGAATCCTTTCTGTTGATGGACAGACATCTGCTGCGGATGCTGTTGTGTGTGTTTTCCGTCAGGTGATTCTGTCAGATCCGCTGGGTTCTCTTGTTCTCTATGGATTGCTGATTCGGTGAAGAGCCGTCGCTCCTCTGACACGCTTCCTATTGTGTTGTGAGTTCTGCCGGGTCAGTGGTTCTGTCAGCTAGTACCCTGAAGCACACACACATCTGGTTTCCGTCATAAAATATTCATTTATGAATGTATGAGTAACGATTTCATAAACTGTGTGTTTTTATGAATGTGCATACACGAGGAAATGTCAAATCTTCCCCAATTCTCTCGGTGTGTGTGATAAATGATGTGTGTTTTTAACTTTGTGAAGCTCCTGCGGTTTGAATCTTATAATATAGAGCAGACTGAATGAACGTTATATCACATCTGACAGCCCCACGGCGGTTCATCAGAGATCTCAGATCTGCTTATCATCATCAGTTTGTGTTTTTCATGTCTTGGTTAATCAGATTTTAGTGTTTGTGGTGATAATCAGGTACAGATGAGAGATACAAAACACATTTAAACAATAACGTTGCAATATGACTAAAAGCCGAGAATTGACGTTTGTTTAATGAATTGATGATGCAGAGGACAGGGATGTGTTGAGTTTTGTGAATGTGGTGTTTAAGTGCATTAAATGTGTAGATTGTGTGTAAATGTGATTATAATCAAATGTTTGTTTAGTCGTTAGAGGGCAGCAGTGAGTAAGTGACGCATCCAGCTGCTGATCTGAGATCAGTT
This sequence comes from Triplophysa tibetana, assembly GCA_008369825.1. Classification (NCBI taxonomy): domain Eukaryota; kingdom Metazoa; phylum Chordata; class Actinopteri; order Cypriniformes; family Nemacheilidae; genus Triplophysa; species Triplophysa tibetana. The sequence goes on along the minus strand of CM017894.1, from coordinate 18,064,368 downwards.
GTGTTTCTTTGGATTTTCACATCGGCCAGAGATGAGTGTTTTAACATACATGTGCATCATATGACAGGCTGTGACCTCCTTTTCTCTGATTCTACAAATGCACAAACTGCATTTCTGTCATCTATCACATCAGTCATATGTTCAAATTTCGACTAATTTTCCGATGGTTAATTTAACCTCAAAGAAAACAAAAACATATTTGTTTTGCTGCATTTGATTGAGCGATTATTCAAAATACACCATCATGAAAAGTAAAATATAAAATACCTTAGAGTAATGAAAAGTTGGTGCTTAATTGTCAAAAAAAGTCATTGTGCAAAAAAACTTAATGTCTTAAAATAGATTTTATTTTATAAGCATCACCGCATGTACTGTACTTAATATTCTCATTTGCATTTTAGGGAGAAATGTGACCTGGATGTATTTTCATTTGTTTTAAATCTCTCTCTCTTTCCGTCCGGCCGATACAAAGCACATCAGATCTGATTAATCATAGTGACCGCGGTTACCGTGGAAACCGCCTCTTGAGACACAGCTGGGTTTGGTGAGGGTGCGGGAGCTCTGAACCTGCGTGTAAATCGGGCATGATGAACGACTCCCGTCCCGCTGCGATTCTACTGAGACCCGGCAGAGTGAGTTAGGAAGAAACCGGACTCAGCTAGCCTACATTTACCCAACGGGGCCGCGGGCCTCCAGAGGGCCTATCGCCGGCGTTTATAGCACAGATTATAATGGATGCTGCACAGATGCGAAGAATCCGCTCACCCTAAATTATAACACAAAACGAGTTTAATCCTCTTTGCGTTCGTAATATTTTTATCAAGATCATTTTGGAGTCCTAAAAATGGAGCGGTTTGACCTCAAATAAAACCAAGAAGTTTTGGCTTTATAATCCTCCAATGGCTCCATTATTTCTACTGTTATGGTCTGTGATGTTCAGCTCAGTTGTGTCTCAGTTCTCCAGAGGTCTCCAACAGTGCAGCTCAGATCGTGAACGTCGATATTGAACAGAGAGATATCTTTCCTTTAAACGGAATGAAGAGGAGGCAGATTTTTACCGCATTTTTTGCACTTATCTTGAGCTCAACGTGTTCTCTGTGTAGTTCTCTGTTGACATGAGTGAACTGTGGACATACAGACTGAGTTAATGAGTAAATGTTTACGTTCATATTGAGTTGACATGTACTGGTATTGTGGCAAATGTGTGAGATAATTGGGGGTCTTCTGGTGGTCTTTGCACGTGTGCCGCATGCAGATGCAGTGTCTAACACTGAACACTAGAGGGCTGTAAGTGCATTACATATGATGTCGGCCAAATGTTGAGCTCACCGCCTCTGACACACAGTGTGTAAGTGTACATACTTGGAATGACTTCTGTGTGTGAGCGAGAGAGAGCGAGAGAGAGAGAGAGAGAGAGAGAGAGAGAGAGAGACTGAAGAAACCCTCAGTAGTGCAGTAGACAGTCAGTAATCATCTGTTATTGTCTCGCTATTGTGCTGTGAAGCTGAACTTGATTACACACCGATGGACGTGCGTGCGCACACACACACACACACACACACGCAGACACACACACGCAGACACACACACACATGCATGCAGACACACACACGCACACACACACACACACACTAATACAATATCTAACCTGCAGAGAACTGATTTCATCAATGCAGATGAATCAAGTAATCAAGTATTCAATACGCCATTAATTGCACAACGCTACACACACACCCCAGATAACACATTACATTTTGGATACAATACTCTCACACACTACAGGCAACACACTAAACACTACACTCTCACACACTACAGGCAACACACTAAACACTACACTCTCACACACTGCGGATAACACACTACATACTTCTCTCTCCCACACTGCCAGCAACACAAACGTACTGCACAATATACTCTTACACAAACTATAAACTTCATACTACACTCTCACACACTGCATACTACACTCTCCCACACTGCATACTACACTCACACACTGCAAACTACACTCACACACTGCAAACTACACTCTCTCATACACCCCAGATAACACACTAAATACTTCTCTCTCACACACTGCAAGCAACACACAACGTGCTGTACAATATACTCTTACACAAACTATAAACTTTATACTACACTCTCACACACTGGAAACATCATCTGCATACTACACTTTCTTACATACTGCAGACAACTCTCACACACTTGCTCATACAAGACATGACATACTATACTCTACACAGTGTACACTACATGTATTGCATGTGCCTGTAGAGATATATCACACTGCACACTTCGCAGTACACATATATCACACATTTTGAGTTTTTTAAAGCATATATTTCCTCGAGTCTATAAATGAAGTGTGTGTAAATGATCTCATGTGTAGAGTATTTCTCACGACACAAGAAGAACACGTCTGCAGTGTAGTGTACGTTTATGTCTTGGTCTCCATGGAGACAGAAAGTTAGTTAGCGAGGTAAAGGAAGGTTAAGCAGAAGAGTTGAGTGTTAACTCACGAGTCAATGATGTGTTTATTTTGAAAGATGTTTAATGTGTGGTTCCTGTGGTCGGTCACGGCACAGATCTCTCAGACTTCATCTCATGTCTGTATTAAATGTGGAGGATGTGACCCCTCATGCTGTGATTCTGATGGGCGGCGGAATGTAATGTACTGTTTCATATTCACAAAATATCTGTTGAAGGAATGAACAATTTCATCCAAGATGGCGTTTCGGTCGGACGGACATCATAACCGTGTCATTCCAGGTTCTGATGTTTGACCCCATACGCCGAATAATCTCTCTCTCCCTCTTTCTCTATCCCTCTTTCTCTATCCCTCTTTCTCTATCTCTCCCTCTCCTCTCTCGATCTCTCTCTCTCTCTCTCGATCTCTCTCTCCCTCTCTCGATCTCTCTCCCTCTTTCTCTATCCCTCTCTCTCTCTCTCTCTCATCCTCTCTCATCCTCTATCTATCTATCTCCCTCTCTCTCTCACATTCCCTCTCTTACTCTCTTACTCTCACTCACTCACTCACTCACTCACTCACTCACTCACTCACTCACTCACTCACTCACTCACTCACTCTCTCTCTCTCTCTCTCTCTCTATCTCTACCTATCTCTCTCTCTCTCTCTCTCTCTCTCATCCTCTCTCTATCTATCTCCCTATCACTCTCTCTCCCTGTCTCTCTCACTCTCCCTCTCTCTCTCTCTCTCTCTCTCTCTCTCTCTTTCTCTCTATCTATCTCAGCCTCTCTGTCTCACATTCACTCCCTCTCTCTCTCTCTCTCTCTCTCTCGCTCTCTCTCACTCCCTCCGTCTCCCTCCCTCTCTCTCTCTCTCTCTCTCTATTTCTCTCCCTCTCTTTCTCTCCCTCACTCCTTCTCTCTCCCTCTATCTCACTCTCTCCCCACCATGATGCTTTGATTACTCACAAAACAATGACATTAGTCAGAGTTCGCTCTTCCATATGAGATTTAATGGAGGTCTCATTTAAGTCTCAGATGTTTCTCCCAAAGTTACTCAAGAGAAATACAAATTGTTATGATTGTTAAAGCACATAAAGAGGCTGAAGGTGTAAATGAATGTAGATTGTGGAGGCAGAATAATCTGGATTTAAGTAAATGTGATGAGAGATGTTTGTGTTCAAATTGAGATCTTCAATAATGCAGACGAGACAAATCTGAGCTCAGTTTGATATGAATCTAATATTTCTTTTTTTCACAAGAAATATCTGAGACACAAATGAGAATTGAGCAAAAGTTTTAACTTGCGATGAGAAATAATTGATATATAAAAGAGATCTCACTGGTATTCAGAAGATTGCAATATCTGGAAGTTCAAGCGCAAAAGAATTCCACTCCGCTGAAAAACAGCGAGACCAGCAGATTATCTTTGACTCATATAAAGTTGTATTTTTTCAGTGGGATTTAATAAATAATTGTTAATTATAGGAATCTGCTAAATTATAAAAATTTCTCTCGCATTCAGAGTTGGGTAAACTCAGTTTGACAGGGTTATCCGGACGGACGGAAACATTCTGGTTTAATGAGCAGAAAGCTTCTTTTCATTGGTGCAGAGTCCATTATATATTATTGCTGATTCAGGCGCTGTGTGGCCCCGAGCGGGAATCTAATGAAGAGATGAACGCTTCACAAGCAAAACGCTGACAGGAAAATGACTGTTTCTGGTGAAGAACGCTTCCGAAAGCTGTAAAAAATAAACCAGGAGCTGCTAAACAAACTACAGAAACTGTGATGCATGAGAAGTGTGGCACCAGACTGATTCATCCCAGAGTCTGGGATATTTTCATTTCATTTCATTTAGTCCACGGCCACTAAATAACGCTTTTTCTGTCCGGTAAGACATGATGCAACATTACGAAAGCGTTACGAGGATAAATAATTCCCTTTAAAACTTTCTTGATGATTCATAGATAAGCAGGAACTATATGAATACATTCTGGATCTCTAGATCACCGTGACAAACTCATGTCATGAGGAATCACATGTGACTAGGCACGGGCCGGTTTGAGATTTTGACGGTATTGTTACCTGAAGCCAAACTATCACAGTTTCGTGGTATTGTGGCTTTAAAATGTCTTATTTTTAATGTCTGGGTAGTAAACATTGAACACAATAGATTTGATTTTTAAGCAACACAAAATATTTGGAACAGTAGTCATGAAGAGTATATGTCAACAGTGCTTCCACGACATTTTGAAAGCATGACCCCTCTCTAGTCTTCTTTTAAATGCATTTCCTGTAAATAAACTTACATGCATGCATCCATACCTATACATTACATACATAAATCAAATGTAAACTAACTAAGCTGAGACAAAATATAGCACAGAACCTGATGGATTCATGCACAAAACCCTACACTGAAAATATGACATTCTTATTAAACATTTTTGCTTTTTTTCAGTTTTTGTTTTTAGTAAAAATTATGGTAAAAACAAGCAAAAAATCTGCCAATGGGATGAGAAAAATAAACTTGAATTTGGTACTTGAGAAAAAGGTCAAACTAAATTTTTAAGTTAAAATTAACTTTATTTTTCTCAACCCCATTGGCAGATTTGTTTGCTTGTTTTTACCATAAACTGACTTAATTCTTATATTTTTCTCCTTATAAATAAAGTAAATATCTTTCTTGTCAAGAAAGTGCATCTTGATTTAGGAATGTCAATATGTCATCATGAATGTCAATATGTGTACTGCGAAAAAGACCGAAATGCTTAGCAAGATTGTCGTTTTTTGCTGTGTACGTTTGGGACGGTGTAACAGAAACTTTTATTGGTTTTAAAACCGTGAGTTTCCAAACCGTGATATACCTCGGTGTGAGGAATATGAAGTTTTTATGGATGGAACAGTTCGAAACTATATTAAAAATGTCGGCAAACGCACAATGTGCAACGTTATTTTATTGTTTTATTTGACGTGATGCTGTTTTTACCATAGTAAATATGATGTGAAAAGAAACTCCCAGAGCGCCGGATTCTCGTGAGCGTTCAGAGAGGAGATGATGAAGGACGTGATCGGGTATTCAGAGCAGATGCTCAGACGTCTGAATCAATTCGAGAGCGAGACAAAGGGAGATGAAGTGAGATGTTTTATACTGTCCTTCGATCGCCGAGGTGAAGAAACTAATGAAAATATCCCGGCAGGTCAGAAATGGGACCGCTGTTATAATGTCCCTCTCCTTAGGAAATCAAAGCGGCTTCTGAGAATCAATTACAGCCGCTTGTGAAGCCGGTGGGTTTGTTTGGTTCTAAATCGGGCGAATAATGACTGACGGACAGTTAAATCAGCATTAATGATGGGTTGTGGAGATGCATACCGCTCTGAATCAGTGAAGGTGTAAACGTTATAATCACAAACGTCATGTTCTGTGTCTAATGACCCTGCGACTATACTTGAGTATTGAGTTCTTACAGCGCATGACCCTGTAGACCCGGGTAAGAGTGGACGAGAGTGTCTCAGGTTATTTTCAGAGTGTTAAGTGTAGTTTCTCTCTGGTTTCTCAGGTCGTATCTTACGTCTGAAGATGTTTCGTGAAGACCACGGATCGTGGATGACGATGTTCTTCAGCACCATTCTCTCTCTGTTCGTCTTCTCGCACATCTACAACCTCTTTCTGCTCATGAACGGACGGATGGGGTAAGAACACACATGTCTCACGATTATCTCAACACGTTGGAATGGTTTAGAATCGAAGAGGTACAAAATAAGGATATAATAGGAATTTACTTGACGTTTATTTCTTGATTCTCGTTTATTTCTTATTTAGTAGGTGATTTCATCTGTAAAACTTTTATTGCGTTACTCATAAGAAAGAAAAATCACAGATGAGATCTCTGTAATATCTCAATGATTTCTCCTAGACATCTTTCTTGACAAGTCTCGTCTGCGTCTCAGATATGACTCTTGAGAAAAAAATATGAAATGTGACAAATGTGTCATTATAGTTTGAGAAGAGATGTCAACAATTTGTCAAACTGAGCTCATTTTGTCTCGCTGCACTCATTATTATAGAAGATCTCAATATCATCTCAAACATTTCTCATCACATTTACTCAAATCCAGATTATCTCGACAATTCACATTCATTTACACCTCCATGTGTTTCAACTATTACACTCCCATTTGTGTTTCTTGATTATTTCTCCCAAACGGTTTTAGAAGAAACTGATACTGAAATGAGACACAACTGAGAACTAATCTCGTGAGAGCAACCTCTGAGCAATAGAGATTTTGAATGAGAAGAGTTTTTCTGCCCTGTTTCTCATCATCTTCACTGCAAAAAAGGACTTTCTTACAGGGGCGGACTGACCAGTTTGACATTCGGTCAAAGTTCAGAACTAAGGCCGTGAACAGGGACGGACTGGTGGCTGTATTATAAACGCGAATGCACGGAACGCGTAGCCATTAGCGAGTCGGATACGTATGTTTGTAACGCAACGCACAAGTTAAATAAAACACCAACCTCAATACCCCCATCTCCCACCTCGCCAGAATTGCAGGGGAGGGCCATATGGGCTGAATAATCCAGGGACGAATTTGCTTTCCAGTCCGCCCCCGGTTTCTTATTTAGTATGTTTGTCTTTTTTTCCAGTACAAATGTCTAAAAAGTCTTGAATCAAGACGCATTTTGGTGATGAGCAAACTGACCTAAGAAAAAAAGTCTTGTTTTTAGACAGAAAAATATGAAATATCAGTAAATATGTGCATAAATCAAGCAAAGAAAATCTGCCAATGGGGTAACAAAATTAATCTTGAATTAAGGTATGTCTTTTTTTAGTCACTAAATTCAAAATTATTTTTCTTTCCCCTTGGCAGAATATTTTTTTATTATAAGCACAAATTCACTGAAATCTCATATTTTTTGTTATGAAAACAAGACTTATTTTCTAAGGTCATTTCGCTCAACAAGAAAATGCGTCTTAATACAGGATTTTTTTGACATTTGTACTAGAAATCAAGACAAATTATAAGTAAGAAAATCTTTTTTTGCATTGTTGAATGATGGATGTGATGGAGTCGACATTCTCTTTCATTTCCCTGTTGAACACATTTCAGCGCTGATCCTGGGTCAGGGTCTGCAATCTGCTTTGCATTATGGCATGTGAGAACAAAGTACTGATGAATGGTTTCAGATCAGCGCCTGTGTGATCTGATGGAGATGATGATGGCGTTTCGGCTCGATTTCACGTGAGAAGATGGATGTCTCACTTACGGCTCGATTCATCCGGTGAGCGTTTTCACCGCACGCCCCATTTCTCAGTGAGATTGAGTGTTTACTAGCAATTTGACCTCCATTCATCTCCTGGAGGTTATTCACAGCCAACGCACCAATCCTCGCCGTAAAGCTCCATCAGAATTATTGTTTAATAGATCCAAGACGTGAGACGTAATAGTTTGACCGCCTTCAACAGAGTGAAATCTGCAGTTTTAAAATACATGATGAGGAGATCAAAATTCAGTCCACATGACGAATCACAGACGTTTTTTTGGAGGGGTTAGATGAAATTTTGATGAGCAGTTTGAAGTGTTGATTAAAATATTTATATTCAACATTTCCTTTTGGATCTCTATAGATTTCACAACCGAGCTTGCAGTGCGTTCTGGGATTGCCTCAGGAAAGTGTTGTGCGTGTTTTGAGAGGTGTGTGTCTATCCACATTACATACTGTATGTATGTATGCTTACTCAACTCTCTCTTTAATGCATTTACTTTAGTTTGTTTTAATACTATTATGTGAATTATAAAAACACCACATTCAATTAATTGAATAAATGATCTTGAGAATGACTGCATCGTCTCTTCAGGTTGAAGATAAAGCGCTGTCGACATTCTAGATCACAGACGTGTAAGAGGACTTGTTGAGTTGACTGACTTTAAATATCAGGCGGAATGTGACAGAGACAGATCGAGTATTAAATAACAGGATCTAAGAGTTGAAGTGATGCCTGCGGGTCTGACGGCACATTTGTTCTCATCTCTCTTCAGCTTCTGTCTGAAACAGAACTCATGACATTCAGCTTACATTGAGAGAAATCTGCTGAACGGTGACTCTCACAATCATTTAGTCTCGCTCCGATTGACTGGGAAACAGTAAACGTATAACTACATTTTTACCCATTGTTGTTTATACATAGATGCCGCATTTGAGCGCTTCAGTCGGCCATCTTGGAAAGGTCAACAATTTACATCGCAGTAAAAGAATAAAGTTGACATACTATACAATATGAAATTAAACTGTGCACTATGCATTCAACCATCTAGCGTACGAATTTAAGAAGAGTAGTATCGTCCCATATGCAATATTAACGGTTTATACTAAACCGGAAGTATCCGCGATTTCCCAGACGAGGGCAAATGACGTCAATCTCACAACACAATGCATGTCAATAAAAATCTATTCATACATAATATGTTTAATGTAATTTAAATCTGTTGTGCTCAACATGACTTTAGACAGCTTTAAATTGAAGCGTAATCGCTCTGAAGGAGAACTTTGGTAGCCCCGCCTCCCTTATGCTAGGTTAGCGAAACTGCGACCGTTGAGTGTGTGAAGTGTCCAGAATTCCTCGCTTTATATTTTCAGTTCAATGGGTCCATCAGTTTATTGTGAAAGCAATACTCACACTATTTATACTACAAAACGTCGTAGAATTTGGGATTTGGGACGCATCATAAGATTTCTTAAGAAACCCTCTGACACTATAAAAAACAGCTAGAAGGATTGACTTCATTTCTTTGTGTAAATTTGCACAAGTTTTTGCACACTTTTTTTAAAATATTTTTTTATGTAATATTTGGGTCGTATAGTGGTCATATTTGTATAGCAGCCCGTAGAAACACTGCTAATGAGGCATCTCTGGTTTTTACCTACGAATGAGAATGAAAATAACATTAAAATTAAATTCGCAAGGTTCGTTCGTCGTTTGCAAATAAAATGAAACTATAATTATATGATTTGTGTATATAAAGAATTATTTATTTTTGTTCAAAGAGTTTTCATTTTAACTTGAAGTTGAAATTTTGTGAGAGCATTTAAATCTTTATCCTTGATGCCTTATTGCATATTTAATGTGTGTTCTCGTAGTGAGTTTTTAGGGCAGTTTGCTTCAAACTGTTGCTTTTCTGTAATGCTAGTCGACACATTAGAGAAAATGCAGAAGAAGGCGGTTTGTGGCTAATTCTCCTGGAGCGACACTCAGAATGCGACGCATGCTAGCGATGCATTATGAATTGGGTTCTAAAACATTTCAGAATGCGATGGCGCATGAAATCAAGCTTGTATAGCTAAAAGCATCTGTGTTCATTTACTGATGTAGAGCGTGTCTCTGAAAAGACTTTATATCTTTATTTACAGAAGGTCTGTAGAGGACGCCTTTAATTTGAATCTTCAGCAGGTATGTGTAGACGTCTTGTTTTGCAGGAACGGTGTCACCTTAATTCACAGCAACGCATCAAAGCCACGTGATGTAATGTGTGAACAACACAAGATCAAGAATATATCATGTGACCCTGAAAGACTTCGCTTAATGTCAGACACTTTTCTCCTGCGGAACAACAGATTCAACCACTAAAGATCAAAACTCAGGAGGTTTGAGGGACATTTCAGTTGTGCATCATTTAATTATTAAGTCTCAGATGTTTCTCCTGAAAACACAGCAGAATCAAATGAAAGTGTAATTGTTGAAACACATGAAGAGTCTAAAGGTGTAAATGAATGTAGATTGTAGATGTAAAATAATCTGGATTTGAGTAAATGTGATGAGAAATGTTTGAGTTGATATTGAGATCTTCTATAATATAGACTTTGATTGCAGACGAGAACATTTGAGCTCAGTTTGACACAAGACAGTCAAATTTTTTCATCTTCAGAAGAGAAATATCTGAGACATAGATGAGACAGTAAATGTTTAATTTGCTCTCCATTTAATCTAGTTGATGTCTGAAGATAAATCATTGAAATATTAACCTAATGCGGACTTTGTTTGGGGTGAACACTCATGGTCTTTGGTTTCTCTAGACATAACGAAAACAAAATAATTGTTTTTTAAACATGTCATTTTACTCTGTTTATGATTGTTTTTAATCTATATTTGTGCTGTTTTGGAGAATTTGATATATGAAAATAATTGTTTTTATACAAAAAAAGCTTTTTATGTGAAATTCACTTTATAAAAGACTCACATTTCTAACTTTCATTCATGAGGATATCATGGATAATTTGACATGGTTTAGTGTATGATTTATACCCGTCTTTTGGAAAATTGAGTTTTAAAAATAACAAAAGATCACTTTTACCAGTAGATTGCTGCAGAGCTCCACTATTTGCTATGTGCTAGACCAACTGAATGATATCTTTTCACACGTTTTTTGGTTGAACACAACATAAAATCAAGATTAAATTGAACTTTTTTGAGGTAGATCTAGAAAGTATTGACGATTTTCCGTGCCATTTGGAGAAAGATATATTTATTTATTAATTTAGCAAACGTCATTTGCGTGTCAAAAGGACCTCGAAGACCTCATAAGATATCTATGGGTGGAGAACAATGTGCTCTACTAATCTGCTAAACTTTTATACATTTCAGTGATATGACACTTTAACCTGTTATTAAAAACTTAATTATTAAAAAGAATTGTATTATTAAAAAACTTTCTATGCAAATTATATTAACATCATGTGTTAGTGTTTAGGTAAGAAATGACCCTCAGGCTATATAATGAAACACATTGTTTAAATCTAATTAATCATCTGTTCATATATTGTGACACGTTTAGTTGTTAATTTATAGTTCTTTCATACTTCAGAGATAATGTTCATGGTGTAAATCTAACAGCAGATAGGTGGCGCTGTTGTACAGTCAGGTGAAGACTGCAGGAGGATCTCCTCACTTGCCCTCAGGAGCTCTCCTCCTCTCTCTCTCTTTCTCTCTCTCTGTCATGTGAAATTATTGTTTACACCTGTGAGGAGACTCGACCCCTGTGTGTCTCATTCAGTGTGATGTGTGCAGGGTTTGTGTAATGATATACACCGTGTGTGTGTGTTGATGTGCTGTTATTGCGATCTCTCTCTGATCGGCTCACTGTCACTCTCTAAATCACTGTGAGAATAACTGCTGACGCTGTTCCGCACGTACACTTCACTTTGTTTATACACACCATCTGTTATTTATTTCACAAGATTATATTCAGTCATTTACAGTATATTTATAAAAACGGACCAATAGCTTTCTGTCTTTACATTATAGTCAGCAGCTGACAGAACTGGATTTATTTTGGTCAGGATTGTGTAACCGTCTCTATTGTATGGAAAACACACACACGCTAAGGGTAGGAAGCCTTTGGTGTAGTAAACACTGTACTATTCTTTAACATTTTAACAATAGTAAGCTTCTAAAACATAATAGCACTGGGGTAAATAGTGTGTTTTTTCATGTCCTTTATGAAAATAACCTTGATTTTACTATAGTAAAAGTATACTTACCATGTTTATGCCTGATTAGTTAATGTCTTTTTTGTTTAATTGTTAGTAAAAACCATAGAAAGGTTTCATGAGGGTGGTCTTATTGTTTCATTATATAGTTTTTGAGAGTTGTACAATTGCCTCTCTCTCCCTCACATGTTACCTCACATCTGCCTCATTGATATTCTTTGATCCTCTGTGACCCCCCCTCGTGATTCAGACCCCCGACTGCTGGAACTCATTCACAACACTCTCACAACAAACCCCCACACATCACACACACTTTTAACAAGCTGTACCACCCTTCCCAACACACACACACAGGCGTCTGTACTCCTGAGCGCTCCGTCTCGATTAAAATGAACCGTAAATGCTCATGTTTTCTATCCGCATCTTATAGAGAGACACGGAGGGGGCGTTATTATGTCATTAGTCTGTATGACATCATAAGAGTCTTTGCGTGTTCTGGGCGGAGTCGTGGCGGAGGAGAGGGAACTGAGAGAGGGGGCGGAGTCAGAAGTCGGGCCCTTTAACTCATCATCGCTGGAGGCGTCCATTAAGAGTCCACATCATGTGCTAATTAGGCAGTGTTACTTAATTAAAAGTGCAGCGCGCGGAGATCGCATTACTCACGGCAAATTAGGAGCCACCAACCGTCTGAGATCCTGCCACACGTCTGCTGATGAGAGAGAGGGAGAGAGAGAGAGAGAGAGAGAGAGAGAGGGAGAGAGAGAGAGAGAGAGAGAGAGAGAGAGAGAGAGAGAAAGAGATTCATTGAATCAAAGTCAGCTTGAAAATATTTAGCAGACATATAAATAGAAACTGTAATAAAACGAGTAAGAAAGATAAATCTCACACGATATCTCGTTTTATCTCAATTATTCCTCTTAGACATCAGTGAGATGAAATTGAGAGCAAATGGAAGAGTACGTCTCATTTTCGTCTCAAATATTTCTCTTGAGAAAAAGAGTCGGAAATGTCACAAATGTGTCTGTCGTTAGAGTTTGAGAAGAGATGTCAACAATGTGTCAAACTGATCTCCGTCTGCGAACAAGGTCAATATAATTGAAGATCTCATTATGAACTCACACCTTTCTCATCAAGTTTCCCCGAATCAATCTTTTCAATATCTTAATTATTCTTCACAGATATAAATGAGGGTTGAAGAGCAAATGTAAACTGTAGCTTAAGTCTCATCTGTGTCTCAAATATTTCTCCTAAGAAAGAAATCTCAAAAATGTCTTCTTTAGAGTTTGATAAGAGATCTCATCGTGTCAAACTGAGCTCAGATTTGTCTCGTCTGCATTCAAAGTCAACATTATTGAAGATCTCAAACATTTCTCATCAAGTTTACCCAAATCAATCTTTTACATTTTTGCATTATTCCTCCTAGACATAAATGAGGGTTAAAGAAGAGCAAATGCGCACTTTTGCTTAAGTCTCATCTGCGTCTCAGATATTTCTCATGTGAAAAAGAGTCAGAAATCTAACAAATGTCTAAGTTTGATAAGAGACGTCAACAATGTGTCAAACTAATCTCAGATTTGTCTCGTCTGGAATCAAAAGTCAATATTGTTGAAGATCTCGACTTGAACTCCAGATTATTTTCTCCCTTCAATCTACATTAATTTACACCTCTAGACCCTTTGTGTGTTTCAACAATTACACTAGCAATCTTAAGAGAAACATCTGAGAGTGAGTTGATACCTAAATGAGACACAAGTGAGAACATCAGTAAGTCTTCTGAACTATGAAAGAACAACATCTGAGCAATATCATTTTCTTCTGGGAGGTGTGGGGTTTAAAATGAATGGATGACACAGTTAAGATGTTTTGATGGTGGGAGAAATGATGTAGTCTTGACTCTCCGACTGCACACTTTGTCAAGAAGTTCTCGGGGGAAACATCTGAGTAAAACTTCATCTAAAGTCTGTTTTTATTCCCTTGCTGTTTTGTGTCTGGCCGCATTTATCCGTGGATTGAAAATATCATCTTGTATAATGAACTTCAGTGTTGAATAGATGGACTCAAAAAGCAATGGATTTCCTCAGCTGTGACTGAAAATATTATATTTGTGTATCTGTTTTTCAATCTCCCACTTGTAGACAGACTAATTCGGCCGCAACGCTGCCATGGGTCTGCTGTAATTGAAAATAACACACACACAGGCGCGCACGCAAACATCCCGTCTGGTCCCCAGATAAATGCGGCAGTGGTGCGGGGGGTCGTGAAGGTGATGTTTCTCTGCCCGCGGTGTTGACACCTCACCACATAATCAATATCTGTGGAATAGAGCGATAGAGGAAGCGTATCTCTCATTTTGAGTCGAGATTGGGGGGGGCAGACCGGGTCAGATATCTGAAGGTCATTGGCTGTGTGAAAGATCTACAATTGCTACGACCTTTAACCCTCACAAAATTAAGCAGCCGCCTGACGAACTGCCGGAGCTGTTCGGTTTCATTTCGCCAGAGAAAGAACATTAGATTTCATCTCGATCGATATGATTTGTTTCAGTCAAAACCTAATAAATCACGCAAGTAGTCGCCGGTAATTGTTGCAATAAATCAAAAAACGGGCTTCAGGTATTGGCTTTTCATATACAATTATTAGACTATGTAAATCTAAATTATATTAATATGTCAAAATGACACATTCGCTGGTGTTGGAGGTGGAAAAGTGGATTTTGTTGTTTGTATTGGTGAAAGTGTATGATTGCATTTAGAGCGAGGCTTCCACCAAAAATGAAAAAATCTTTCATCGCTTATTAATCTACGTGACATTTTAGACCCGAATGTGAATCGAATTGTGTCCCATAAGACAAAACCACAGATGAAGTGCTGTTAATATCGCAATTATTTTTGCTAGACTTCATTGAGATTAAATGGTGAGTCTCACCTGCTCCTTTGGAGTCAAATGAGTTTTTCTCAATTGTTTGTTTTTATTTCTCCTTAGTGATTTAGACCAAACATCTGAGACTTGGTTACAACTTAAATGCCGTGTTGGATAAATTACTCAGCAAAAGTAATGAATTACTAGTTACTAATTACATATTCACATTTAGATTACCGTACAAATTACTCTCTCCAAAAAGTATTTAATTAGTTACTACTAATTTCTTTCTATATCTTGTATCAACCTTGATTCGAATTGACCAAGAATAGACATGAGACCGCTCTTTTAATTCAATTAAATAAATAATAAATAACTACATAAATTATTTGTAATTACTGAACAAAGTATACGAATGTGAGAAGGATACATTAAAGCATACATTTTAAAGTTAGACTTATAATTGTTTTGTCATTTCCACTATTGAATATATTACATACTATTTAGTTTAATTATACTCTAATTAAATCACAGAAAATTACTTTGCTTTTCAAGGGAAAAGTAATGAAATTACAGTAACTAATTACTTAGTATCTAGTAACACCCAACGCTTCTTAAATGAGAACTCCATCAAATCTCCTGAGCAATGACATATTGAGCCACTTTTATAACATGTTTGAAGACTTTATTTTCCTGTTTTTAGTCCTGTTTGTTGTGTAAATATCACTGCCTGTGTTCGTTTTGTGGAAAACAAGCTAAACGTGCTGTAGTATCTCTATTAAAGGAGTAGTTCACTTTAAAATAAGCCCCCGTTGACATTCCATAGAAGGAATAAAAATGACTATCGAAGGTCAATGGGGGCTTATTTTGAAGTCAACTACTCTTTTAAGTCCAAAACTTGGAACAAAAGGTGTACGAGGAAGAATAGGCATTTTAAGATAACTAACCCTTAAACTAGGTCATATTTTGAGAAAATAAAACTGTATTAGGGGAGAAAATGGTTTGACTATCTAGGGCAAGGGGCGGGTCCTGTGCTGAAGGGGGTGTGGCTTGTGTTCTTTCTCAGGTCAGCCCTGTGGGAGATGAGCTGGTTCAGTTGTTACCGTGACAACAGCAATAGTCTCGTGGGATTAACAGATGCACATATAGGGCGAATTGTACATCAGGAATGACATGCATGTGCGTGTTTGTGTGTGCGAGAAAGTCCATCACCACAGTAACTCTCGACATGATCGTAAGTGCTGTTTTACAAGCTGCTGGTATCATAAATCAAACTTATTTCTGCACTGGTTGCTGTCTGATCCAACACCGAACACCACTTATAAAAACTAGGAAATGTGCCTTTAGTCCAAGATGAGATTCCCTGAGGAAAAGCAGCAGAAATCTGCATAATTTAGATACGAGGGATCGTTTGCTACGTGCTTTCTCATAATTACAATCTTCATTTTTCTCCCGGTCTCTCATGGCGCTTCGTATTAAAACAGCAAATAGTCAAAATCACCTGTGCAAATATTACAGCAAGACATTTCACTTCCAGTGTGTCTGTTCACACGTGACGCTTCGAGTTTCCTTCGTTTATCACAGAACACACGTGTTCGAGACTTTACAATCAACTCAGCAGAACTCTTACTCGTTATCTTCGAGGAATGGATTGTGTAATGTGATTTATTCCAAAAGTAATTGTTATTGCTCAGATTTGATGAGATATAACTCGTCTCATTTGAGTTTCGACTTGGTCTCAGATGTTTCTCCTAAAATGAAAAACTGTTCAATCTAAATTCATGAAGAGTATGGAGGTGTGAAATGAATGTAAAATAATCTGGATTTGAGTAAATTTGATGAGAAATGTTTGAGTTCATATCGAGATCTTCACTTCGCGTTTTGCACAGCAGTATTGAGTACATGGAATTCTTGAGAAATATTATCAGCACATAGAAATATAAACAGGATTTATTTTACGTTGAACCACATAACAGCACAAAATTCTCTACAGTTTGTTATGAGAATAAACCTTCTTGGTTTTGGGAAGAAAAAGTATCCTTTGTTTTATTCTGAATAATACAGAATGCTTTTAGCTACAAGTACGGTATAAGAAAGTAAAAGGTGCTCTTTTCAAGGTTTTTTTCATAGCATTGTTTTGCTATATTCGTAAAATGTGTATTTGATTTATTAAATTTAGCTTTCTTTCCTCTTTGAGCAACGCTTTGATACGTGCGCTTCATTGCATATATCGTAGTGTCTAAATCAAGCGTCAAATAATTTTACCGCTTGTAGCCACTAGGGGACCCCCAAGCTTACGGGGCCC
The DNA here is from genome assembly GCA_008369825.1 of Triplophysa tibetana. Classification (NCBI taxonomy): domain Eukaryota; kingdom Metazoa; phylum Chordata; class Actinopteri; order Cypriniformes; family Nemacheilidae; genus Triplophysa; species Triplophysa tibetana. Next base: position 18,047,242 of record CM017894.1, on the reverse strand, counting down.
TACAACGAGACAAATCTGAGCTCAGTTTGACACATTGTCGACATCTCTTCTCAAACTCTAATGACAGACACATTTCTGACATTTCTGACTCTTTTCCCAAGAGAAATATCTGAGACACACATGAGACTTAAGCTTCCATTCGCTCTCTATTTAATCTCATCTACAGCTTTACTGTAGCTCAGTGGTAAGGTTGTGGGTTCGATCCCAGGGGATTGCAAATACCTATGTAAAAATGTATAGGATAAAGCAATGTAAGTCGCTTTGGATAAAAGCGTCTGCCAAATGCCTGAATGTAAATGTAAATGTCATCGATGTGTAGGAAGAATTAATTGAGATGCCATCTCATCTTTGATTTTTCTTATAGGAGCTTCTGCTAAATGTAGACATCTAACTATTTGAATTGAACTCAGAAATAAGTAATTCAATGTACATGTCCAGTAATGAGTATTTGAACAGCTTGCTCGTACATGTGTGAACTATTCCCTGGTGTTCATTCTGTTAATTATAGTGGTACAGTGGCCCAGTTTATGAGAAATGAGATGTTTTATTAAAAAAGAGGTCACGCGTGCTGTACAAGTTGATTTGAATGGACACCGTGAGGAGTTCTAGAATGAAACCATGAGAAAGTTCAGGTGTTTGGAAGTCAGAGATGAGCGTGACGGGACTGCTGATGTGTTTCAGTGTTCTCTCTCTTCTCTCAGCCGGCCGTGAGAATTAATATGGATGTTGATCCAGAGTGCTTTCTAATGAGTCGCGTCTCACAGAGAACAAAAAAGCCCCGTCATGATTTTGACAAATTCTACACTAACGTCTGCGGAAAATTTCAATTTGCCTTTGGTCTATTTTCGGGACCTCAGACCGAACCTTTTTCATCCTCCGTCAAAACGCTGCTGGCCATCTCGGAGATGTTTGTGAAACTCGTACCGGGTCCTGAGGCTGCGGCGAATTTTAATCAGGCGGCGCTTTGGACATCATAAAGACGGTGGATGTTTCAACGCCCAACTTGCTTATTAGAATGCTCAAAGAGACTGTTTACCCACAAAATGAAAATTATCACGAATGGGAAAAAATGAATATTGTCACATTCTCCCTCATCTGCCATTCCAAAGCAGTACGACTTTTCATAATGTTTCTTTGGAATGTAATAACTCAGCCTCCGAAATATCCTTTTCTTTTCTGCTTTATAATTGTAACCGATGGCCAAACAGCTCAGATGTGTTTCAACCATCTCGCATTTAGGTTCGGCTCATTTCTGCTATCCCATAAGAATCCCCCGGCCTTTACCGTCCGCTCGCAAATGAGATGTGTCACTATTAGTGAGTGTGTGTTTGTGTTTTATTGCGTGTGTAATGTATGCAGTAGGATACTGGTATGACTTACATCCCCCACGTTAGGTCGCAAGGCAAATACTGCATTAAAATGACATCCAGAGTGAATAAATCAACAACCAAGCCCTTAATGAGAGAGAGAGAGAGGAAGAGAGATGGAGGCAGAGAGAGAGTGTGTTAGCTGCAAAATATGTGTCTGCCTGTCACAACAAAAGAGAAAACAACGGATCTGCCCTGACCTAATGTTTCCAATACGTGTACATAACATTATATTATTATATCCCTTTATTCTGCTGCTTAAATATATATTTAGCTTTTGTAAAGCTTTTGTTTAAGCTGTACTCTATTTCTACATACATACATCACTTTATTTTTTTATTTTATTTTATTAACATAATTATCTTTCTTTTCATTTGTTTACATACTTGCATGCAGCTCAGCTGTTAATGCTTTGGCTTCGAATGTTTATTTTGTCATGCCAATAAAGCACACTTAAATTATGTGAATGAGAGAGTGAAAGAGAGAGAGAGACTGAGAAGAGAGAGAGAGAAACAGAGAAGAGAGACACAGAAGAGAGAGAGAGAGAGAGAGAGAGAGAGGGAGAGAGAGAGGGCAAGTGAGAGAGAGAGACAGAGAATCGAGACACAGAAAAGAGAGAGAGAGAGCGAGAGGGCGAGAGAGAGTGAGTGAGTGAGAGAGAGAGAGGGCGAGTGAGAGAGCGAGAGGGCGAGTGAGAGAGAGGGAGAGAGCGAGAGAGAGCGAGCGAGCAGAGCTTTGACACACTGTTTCTTCAGCACTACTCTGTACCAGCATACTTGCATACTAACCAAAATAAGTGTGTAAAAACGGGTTGGATGTTTTGGTCTTCTTCTTACTATCGATTAGCCTAATGCCCTTGCTAAACAGCTCCCTGCAGGATTGCTACGGCGACTGGCCGTGTTCCAGACCCGCTGTTTGACTGACTTCATATGAAGAGTTTATTTACAAAATGAACTCTGTTTTTATTTAATCATGTTTTTTTATTGTGCGTTCCAATTAATATCAATCAAACTGCAGTTTTATTTATTTAAGCCATAATAACTCCAAAAATGCAGCTAACTGACAATAAAAACATGATTTTTGAAAAGTTATCTCATTTCGGAATTAAAAATCTTCAAATGTCATTAAATTTAGCTTTAAATCAAACTAGCTTTATCTTCAGATCTGTGTGTGTGGGATAAGTCAGGCGTTACAATGACGTGCTAAATACAGATTCTGTCTCACTCATTACGATGTTGTTCTTAACGTCTCAAGAAGTGTAGTACGTGGGTTAAGTGTTGGTTTTCTGTAGATTAAACACCTCCGCGTGGATCGGCGTATGAGCCAGAGGTGACGTTAACTAACTCAATACCCTAATAAGGGTGTAAGCTCATTAACCGCCGGCTCATTTAAAGAATCACATCCTTCGCGACGTTATCATCCGTAGCGCCATTTAAAACGAGACTGAGACTTTTCACTTTTGTTTGCTGTAAATTTAGTCTTGTCGTGTGTTTGTAATCCACAATGTGACAATTGTAAGAAGATTAACTAGTTTGTACCTGTTCAAGGCTGGTAAACACTTCTGAGGGCACGACAGCAGCACAAAGAAGATTAAACTCAGTCGCTGTCATATGAGCGTGAATCATTTTCTATAAGCGTTCCTTTCTTTGAATGTGTTGTGAAGGGCTCTGAATTGTTTGTGTGTGTTGTGAGGTTTGTTTGTACAATAACCAATACTGAAACATTTTCAGTCTGAAAGTCTGGTTGAATAAAAGCCGTCTGAAGAGAAACTCCTAATCGCTGTCGGATGCTGGGGTTTAACAAACTAACCCATTCTCTCTCTCTCTTTCAGTGCCCACATGGTGACAGAATACATGGGAATCAGAAACGAAAGTTTTATGAAGATTGCCGCTGTGGGAACTTGGATGGGTGATTTCGTGACGGCGTGGATGGTAAGAATCTAGCTGAACCTGGACATACAGTCATCTATTTCTGCCACAAAGTATTAATTTTGGATAGTTAAAAAATAGTTAATTGATTAAACCTACCTCAATAATAATCTGGGTTTTAAGAGCCTCTCTGTAGTTGGTTAGGGTTGACATACAAACAATTTAATTTATCGATTTTTTTCTATTGGCATTTGATCAAATTGTAAAAAGTGGAGTATTATCACAGAATGTTTAAGAATAAAACCTTTTCGAGATTGGTTACGTCAGGCATAGATAAACTGTAGAAATATACCATCCGCCATCTTGGAAAGGTCAACAATTTAGTTCATGTTGTCATTGTCATGCACCGTAAACATTGTTCACAATCAGCTCCTTCGATTAAACTTGGTATGGAAATGTGAAAACCTTTGTCAGGGCTTGATTTGTGTTTTTATATGTATGAACTCAATATTAGTGTTTTAAACTAATATAATGTTAGTGTTTTTGTTAGCTTAATCATGTTGTTCTGTGGTAGTTTAACAATTATAATGTTTGTGTCTACACAAAAGCACATCACGTATGATATTCATGCCGGATGACTTTTGTATTGCAGTCTATAAAAACGGCTGTTCATGAGGCATCTGTGTATGAGAATCTATGGTTGCAGAATCTAAGAAAGTGTGTTTTAATAAAACAACATGCATGAATCGTTCACAATAAAATGCGTGTATTAATAAAGTGTATCAGGTGGATTTTGTGTCTAACTTTAAAGCAGCAGAATATTACAGAGGGTTTTCAGAGAGTTCGAGCCGCTGAACGCTGTTGTAATTATTTGTCGGTAATTGAGTCTCTTGGAAAGCAGCTGAGATTCCCAGAGGCTGCGTCCATTCACCCGGAGAAATTACAGAGGAGAACGACAGGCGTCTCATTTCACCATAAACACACACACACCGCCGCTCAGATAAGACCACAGCGAGAGAGAAACACGTCTGGAAACCAATAATCTCCTCTTTCTTACAGCTGGAGGTTACACCCAAAGAAATGAAGACGTTTGACAAGTGATTAAAATAATGAACATTCACACCGTGTCCACAGTTTAAGGTCAATGCAAATCATTATATTTCTATAATGAGTAAAAATGGATATTGAAGATGTGTGATGGCCACTTTATTTAATCCTCTTAAGGGAGAGTGAAAAGTGTTGGAAGAGAAATAAATGAGCAGTACAATATGAAACTATTCACTTTACATTATTTAAATGTTGCTATAATCGTTTTTCTATCAAATATTCAGATATTGAAGTAGTTGAGCGTGTCGAGGGACTGACGTTTTGTACATTATTTAATCATAAAGAATAAAATGCTTTGTTCCATTCAGTTATTTCTATTACACTTTTCACAAATGGTGAAAGTCAGCTTTACAGAAAACACATTTTAGAGGTAGACATGGAATATAAAAGAAGAAATTAAATGAGAGAAACTTGTAAAATATACAGAACACCTGTTACTTTATATTACAGATCAGTTTATGTGATTGGTCAATTGCTGCTTCGTTTCCATTGTAACTAACTAACTTACGATCAGATGGATTTGATTATTAAAGTCCCCGTGAACCGGAAGTTGCGATTGAAATGGAATTTCAAATGAGAAAATAGTGGCCGTGGCTTTCAACTTTCTCTGCGATTTGATTGGATGTTTAAAAACATGCGTTGCGTTGACTTTAAAATGTGCTGGCAGCAGACTGAGAGATGAAGGGGAGGAGTTAACGGATGCTCCGCCCAAGCCGTCTAACATACGCTATCTAAGATGGATAGTCATTACAGGGCAGAAATGCATTTTCAGATTTTAACTCTAGATTATGAGGGCACACAGATTTTAAAAAGATAACGTACCACATTGATAAACGTTTAACCATAAACGCTGCAATATTTCATGAAAAAATAGGCATCGTAATTTTTTATTTCACTGGGACTTTAGGAAAATTAGGTTTTTACTTCCAGAATGTTCAGACATTAGATACTTTATGTACTCTACACACTTTAGCGATATATCAGTAAATGTTAGGTATCCCGTCAGTGTAGCTCCATTCAGTCTGACCGTGACGAGACAGATTTTTTATTTCTTCAAGTTCACTCAAGGACACACGGAAACAAACGTTGTGTTACAACATGAGGCATCAAAGAGTCTTTCTGACACACACAGTGCAGGTGTAGTCGAAAATCTTCTGGGATGAGACGGTGTGTTGTCTTAAAGCATTTCTATCTGTGTGTGTCTGTTTCCCACATTAGTATTCTTGTGTTCAAACTGCACAGTTGAAGGAAAGACAAGAGAGGAGTAGAAAGAAAGAGGGATTAGAAAGAAAAGTGAGGAACGAAAGGAAGAACAAGGAAGGGCACACGAGCGCTCTTAAAGTGCTGAATCGAGACATTACCGGCAGATTTTACATGTCATTAATTCAGAGATTTACTGCTCTTTCTCTTCCCCACCTCGCAGTTTTACATCCGTCTGGGAAGAAACACATCCAGCAGGAGGTTAACCTTGGATACCTATGTAGTGTTCACTGCTCCCTACGTACATGGCTTTCAGGAATAATGATTTTTATGTAAATGAGTATAACCTGTTATACTTCACAGGCATTATGTAGTTCTATTAAAAATGTAGGAACTTTGGTTAAATGCCTTCAGTTGGAAGTGTAGTGGGTTTTAATAGAATCATTTACATTTGGTTGAGTCATGCAGACGCACAGATAAAATGGAAATATAATATAATAATATATATAATATACTCGTGTAATATGTGAGTTAAATTGTTACTCCGACCACCTTTGATCATTCACTATGGCGCTCTATAGAAACTTCAGCTCCTGAGATATATATACAGAACAATATTTACTATATATTAGGGCTGTCAATCGATTAAAATATTTAATTGCGATTAATCGCATGATTGTCATGAGTTAACTCGTGATTAATCGCACATTTTTATCCGTACTAAATTAACCTTATATTATTACTTTTTAAGATTTTAATATTCTATTCAACATGGGCATGGGCAATAATGATGCTTATGCAAATGTATGTTGTTTCTTATTAGTCAAACCATGCTGGACATAAGTATGAAGACATGTTTCAAAGTTCGTAGAAGATAGAAAAACCACAGGTTTCCATTACTTCTCTCTTTGCAGCTATTTAGTTCCACAAGCCTGTTTACATTTTCGCACAGCAGAGCACTGGGCTATGCTTGAAATGGCCCACTACTTTCCTACATTTTGCCAAGGCGCTGTCAAACCGGATATTCTGGAGCAAAATTGTGATAGTTCTGTGGAGACTGTGTGCAATGCAAGGCATATGCTCGAACGGGAGCTGCCTGGCCGCTGCTAATTTAGAGTTCAATATTCCACTGTCTGGCTACCTGCAGATAGTGCTCAGCGCAAACGTTAGCATAGTGCCTCTCGTCGGTCTTCACAACGGTCAAAGCCTGCGACCGAAGTTTCCAGTGTGTTAAAATAATGAGCCGTGACCCCCAGGTAGCTATGGTTACTGAGGGAAGTCCAGTAATCTCCGGTGAACGCAACCGTGTTTGTCTGTCTTTACGGCTCTTTGATTTTAGCTAGCGATGAAGTGAGTCTATTGCTTGTTGAGTTGCTCGTCTTCGCTGAAAACTATCGAGTGTTGTCTGACTTTGGCGCTGGGGCGGAGAGCTCTCTGCATCAGTTGTATGCTTCGCCATCAAGTGATATTTTAAACTCGACGTGCTGCGGTGAGAACTTCATTCACATCGACAATGAATGCAGATAACTTTTATCTTGTCGACAGAACCATCAGACAACTTTTTATATATGAATTTTTCTTTCTCCATTTCTGTTTGCTGCTGCATGCCCATTTGCCAGAAAATACGCGCTGCCTTAATCGCACGCTAAAAAAAATAGTGCCGTTAAAATGAATTTGCGATAACGCGTTATTAACGCGGTAATTTTGACAGCCCTACTATATATATATATATATATATGAAACTAACCAGAAAGCCAAAAAGACAAGGAGAGGACAGGGACTAGATGTGGCCTTCAAAATTAAAGTAATGACAGATTGAAAAGCGACTAGTCAATTTTGATTTCATGCTTTTAAAGTCCCTTGAACCAGAAGTTGCGACCGTGTTTACTTCTGTATTCTGACACATTTCCGGGTGAAAAGGAATTTTGAAGGAGAAAATGAGTGGGCGTGGCTTGCGTTTTTCACTGCGAATTGATTGGATGTACAAAAACAGCTGTTGCATAGATTTTGAATTGGAAATGACAGTAGACTGATAGTTAAAGGGGAGGAGTTAACGGATGCTCCGCCCAAGCCGCCCAATTTACGTCATTTTAGGGCGGAAGTGTATTTTCAGATTTTAACTGAAGATTATGAGGGTACGTGAATTTTAAAAAGAAAATGACCCACATTGATAAACTATTTACAATAAACTTTGCAATCTTTCATGAAAAAAATAAGAATTGTCATTTACAATTTCACTGGGACTTTAAGATCAATCTATTTAAACATATAAACTAAAACACTTTTGTTTGATTGTATTTCTTGTAAATGGGCTCAAAGGGCTTTTTTGTTTCCAAGGTGACAGACATGATGCTACAGGACACGCATTACCCAGACTGGGGCAAAACAGTGAGGCATTTATGGAGGAAGGGCAACAACAGAATCGTACTCTTCTGGTGAGTGTGCTCATTCTACTGGGAACCAGTACAGCATCTGACGTCACAGAGGGAAACTCTGATGTTTCTCTTTCATAGCTCACAAGATTTTAAGGATTTTTTAGTTATGTTTCGTAGCCAATTATCCAGTTTGTTTCTCTTAAAATTGCTTTAGAAGAAATTAAAGAGAATCAAATGAGAGCATATTTGTTGAAACACATGAAGAGTCTGGAGGAGCAAATGAATGAAGATTATACAGGTGAAATAATCTGGATTTGAGTAAATGGGATGAGAAATGTTCATGAGTTTATATTTATATCTTCAAAAATATTTTTTGTTGAGATTGACATTTCTGACATTTCTGACCCTTTTTCTTCAGGAGGAATATCTGAGACATAGATGAGACTTAAGCGAAAGTTTCCTTTTCCTCTCCAATTCATCTCACTAGTGTCTAGGAGAAGTAATTGAGATGTTACGAGATCTCATGTCTGATTTGTCTTGCACATGGATATTGGGAAATAATTTTGATTCATTCTTCGGTTTGCTTAACTGTTGACATGAAGTCAATGGAGAATTAATATTATCTCTCGTTTTTTACAAACTGAAGGACGAGTCGGGCGAATGTTGGTGTCCATCAATAACAGACGGTCAACTGTCAACATTTAGATTTCTTCCAGAACATGCTGCTTGTCTGTCATGTCATAAGTGATGTTGACACAAGAACGAAGATTGATAACGTGGCTATAAATACCTCGTTTACATCTACATTTGTGTCTAATGGACAGATTTTGTGTGAGTTAGTGAACGTATAGAATTTAAAATGTAAATGCAATCGTGGTAACTGTTGCTATTCTTGTGGGGTTAAATGTCGAGAAGTCCCCTCAAGAATAACAAAAGTGTGTGTTAATTGCGCCACTTGAATCCCTGTTCTGAGTGTCAGCGTGTTTAATTAAAGAGACACGCAGCAGAAAATCGATCTGCACTGGTGTGTTTGCCACGGCAACGTGACCCCGCAACTAAACGCGGTCCCCTGACAACACACACGCGTTGACCCTGACACCCCTTAAACACACACAACACATCTCTGACCCTAATGTCACCCTGAGGCATATCACAGGTTATTTAAGGAGTTATTTATCTTGAAACTTAAATGCTCTTTTATCCTATTAGTATCCCTTAAGAAAACTCTTTTAAAGTCACAGTGAAATTAAAAATGATTTTTTTTCATGAAATATTGTAAATAATTTATCAATGTGGACTTTTTTTTTTTATTCATGTACCCTCATAATTTTCAGTTAAAATCTGAAAACGCACTTCCGCCCTTAAATGACTATCCATCTGAAATGAGGTATGTTAGACGGCTTGGGCGGAGCCTCCGTTAACTCCTCCCCTTCATCTGCTGCCAGTTCAAAATCAATGCAACGGTTGTTTTTGTACATCCAATCAATTCGGAGTGGAAAACGCAAGCCACGCCCATTCATTTTCTGCTTTTGAAATTCCTTTTCACTTGGAAATGTGTCAGAATACGGAAGTAAAACGATCGCAACTTCCGGTTCACGGGGACTTTAAGTCTCATCTGCGTCTAATATATATCTCTTGAGAAAAATTGTCAGAAAGAGTTTGAGAAGAGATGTCAACAACGTTTCAAACTGTCTATATTTCAAAGCATCTTCACACTTACTGTACACAGAATGAAATGCGCCACGTTTACATACAGCGATGAATCTAAACCGTAAAGAAGAAAAACGCTGACCATGGATCATTATTGGTAGAAAAAAACGCAGCTCCGCTGACAGCAGGAACTGATCTGGTGTCTGTATTATTCATCCTTGCGAGTGTGTTACAAACCCAGGCAGCCGCGGGAAGCCACATTTCATCCTTCTGTCTTTTATTAATGGACTTTCTCTGATGGTTTTCATCCATTAGTAAACGACAGACATCATTTCATGCTCTCAGTAAGATGCGTTTTTGAGCACGTCCTGACAGGCCGCAGTTTTTCATGCGCCGCTGCGGAAGAACCGTGTGTTTAAAAGATTCTGCACTGCTCATTAGATGCTTGTTAGCATTTAATTAATAGCAGCCGGCGGGCCGTTCCCAGACTGATGCGTCTCGCACACTAAAATAGACTCTTAAATGTCAGGCGGCAATCTGATTGGCTGTCTTTACCTGCGGGGTGGGGTAACGGGTTTGTATTCCAGTACTGATTCAAGTTTCCAGAGGGCTGCAGTGAGAATTATACTTCGAGTGTATTCAAATTCTACTTCAAGTATTAAACTAGTAAACCATCAACTAGTTGTGTACAGTCACATTTAGCGTGTACTTAAAAGCACGCTTTTATAAACGAAGAAGTGAGCCAACTTAGCCTGAAGTAGTACATTTACAAGTATACTTCAGATACATTAATATTAATGTAAAGCATAGATTAATTTTTTAATGTTTTCTTTGAGTAAGTATGCTTAAAGTCAGCGGTTTTCAAGCTCCAATAACCCCCATTGTAGTCAGCAAAATTTAAAGCCCCCCCCACTCTCAAAAACTCAAACTTCTACCCAAGATTTTTTATTTCTTTTATTTTAACGTGTCTCGTTTTTAAATACGGGCCATTTTGAGCCCCCCTTGGAATTCAGCTATGCCCCCCCAACAACCCCCACCCCGTTGAGAACACTGTTTAAAGTGAACTAGAAAGTTTACTTATTTATTTGTTAGGGTTGGTCTCTATTCAAAGTCTATTTGATATTTTCTATGAAGAATAAATGTTTTGATTTTTTCATCTCGTTGGCGTCCGTTGGAGAATCGACGTGGGATGAGTTGCGCTGATGTTTAACGTTGAGGGTCAAAGGTGTAATGCGCGCTTGACTTCACTTATAAGGGTCGTTGTTGTTGTTCTCAGGACGGTGTTGATCTCTCTGACGTCTGTGGTGGTTCTGGTCATCAGTACGGACTGGATCAGATGGGATAATCTGAACCGTGGGTTTCTGCCCAGCGATGAGGTCTCCAGAGCGTTTCTGGCTTCATTCGTCCTGGTCTTTGACCTTCTCATCATCATGCAGGTACAAACACGCCCCGTATAACCTGATCTGACCTTTTCTGACCATCTCACTCTGCATCTCTCATCCACAGGCGGAGGTTTCAATGAATCTGTGTGTGTGTGTGTGTGTTGGCTGATTCTTATTTAATCTTCTCGACATCCCCCCGGGCAGCGAATCGCACGGCGTGTCTCATTGTGTCATGAATATGCAAATATGTGCTCAACAGCTCCTCACGTCTCTAATACCTCAACCAACGCACACCATATCGCAGGTTTATCTCATTTATGGTCAGTGCTTGTTTAACTTTTCATGTTTAATCCACCCTCATGTGAATTTAATCCCAGCGACGGGATGTTGAGGAGATAATATATGACCATAAATGTTTTCATTTTCTGCTGTAGACGTTCCTTCGCTTCCAATTCTTTAGTTATTGCGCAAGCCGCATTTTACAAAAGTTTTTAACCACTAATTTACTAACTAGCTTAGTTAACGTCAAGCACCAAAGAATACAACTGTTGGTTTTTATTTATTTGTACTTTTATCATTTTTATACATTTTTTGTTATTTTATATTTTATTTTATTTGCATTTTATTTTATTTTGAATTCCGCATTGACCTCAACGTAAAAATAATATATTTCACGGAGGCGTCTCATTGTTTTATAGTTTTGTCGAAATCTGTGTGTGATTACAGCGTCTCCTTCGCTTTACCTGTTCGCGCAAATCTGTTGACATTTCTCGACTGATTGCAATTATTTCCTCTCGGTCTCATCTGTCCGTGTCCGTATCTGCGGATATTTTTCTTGATCACAGTTTCTCCATCACCTCCTCATCATGCGCTGAAATATGTCCCGTCACCTCCGGCCGAGCGTCGGTTCATCTGATGTTTTATTCAGACTCTGATTAACTCAAAGGGCCAGAAGAGCCATAAAGCAGCGGCTTTACAAGCTCTTTCATTTCAACCCCTCCATTGGTTTTATTCCACGTAATTTAATGTTCATTTTGTACAACTGAGTTATGAGAGTAAATGAGCCGCTGTGATTATGAAGTCCAACAGAAATCAAAGACTCAGTTTTGTAAACATGCGGCCTGATTGCCGAGAATCATTATTCTGCACTTCCACATCTTAATTTGGTTTCTTCTCCAGCGGCGAGGTCTCTGATCATCATTGTTATGAAAGTTTTATTGATTTTGCGCTGGCTGTTCTCAGAACAGTCTCGGGAGGCGTGTAGATGGGAAACAGCCGCGCCAGACTCCGCTTCGGCGGTTGCTCGGTGACATCACAGTACATTCTAGACTGTTATGTGCTCGCTGGTGTTGTTGTGACGTGTTTTGTCTGTTTACTTCTAACAGCAACCTCAAAATTCTCTGTAGTGAAAGAATTGAATATTTTGAATATGATCTTGTATATAAATCAACAGACGTGACTGTATTTTGTGAATTTCTGACTCTGGTTATCCTGACTGCTTTTTTTTTAAGTATATAAAAAGTGGACTGAAAATATACTTTTTCGAAGCTTAAGAGAAGTATACTATGAACATTCTTGAGTAAACTTCATTGTATGGGTTAACATAATGCAAAAGTGTAAATGCAAAGCAAACAAGTATATCTTTAGGTATTCTTTGTAGTGAATACTAGTACTAGTAAACTAGTGTAATATTTTGACTAAAATTGGGCCACTTTTTTTAAAGTTGGTTTTAAAACTGCTTTAGTAGGGCTGTGACAATATATCGAAGTTTCTCATATTGCAATATAGAAACATATATATTTTTTAATTTTGTTTTTTAATGTTAAAATTCAGTTTTACTTCTCAGGGAGTGCGTTTACATACACAAAATAAACGGATATCTATCAAAAATAATCTTAAAAAGAAAACTGTTTTCACGTCTTTACGTGCATAGTAATAAAACGGCTACTCAGAAAACTTCGGAAGTTTAAGACTTGCCGGGTTTCTTGTCTGCAGTGACGTCATCTTCGGTAGTCTTTTTAGTAATTAAAAATACAGCGGGAAATCGGTCAGAAGCTGTTTTTTATATCTCTTCTCATGTCCTCAGTACCTGTATATGCAACAAGAGTTCTTCTTTTTGACGTTTCCATATCAACTGCATGATTCCAGAGATTACTTTTATGCGTTATTTTACTATAACTTCCGTTTGGGACTTTTACTTTTTTAAAAATCGTTAATTTCAGTGTCATTTTCATCTTAACATTTTTATTTTTTACAAATATCGTGATGCAGTGGTAAACGTAAACATAAAATCATTACACCCCTATCTTTCTGTAAAAAGTGGACGAAGTAAACTGATATACTTGTAAGGGAAAGTGTGTTTGTTTTGTGACAGCTGTTATGTAAGAATGGTTTGAATCACAACATATTTTGACAGTTTTGATTTGTGAAAGTTAGTAAATCGAGCTGTGTGAAGAGTTGATAAAGTGTCTCAAGTATTTAGAAATGTGTCTTAGGGATTGCGAAAATAATCTAGGTCAAATAATGATTAGAGAAGTTATAAATATCAAGGGGATATGTGTTTGTTGTGTTGTATTTCTTTGCTCAACTGATCCATCGATCCCTGTTGTAAAGCATCTTTGAAGTGGTTACATAATTCTTGTATGTTTGATGTAAGACCTGAAGGTTTTATGAATTGTCTAACTCAAATCTCTGTGCCAAACAATAAATCGTAGACATTTTTCAAATGTTTCCCTTCCAGGACTGGGAGTTCCCTCACTTCATGGGCGATCTAGACATGAACCTTCCGGGCCTTTCCACCACCCAGCTGAAAATCAAACTGCCCGTGTGCAAACGGATCTTTAAAGAGGAATATCACATTCACATCACGGGTAAATTCACGCCGCCAGCTCAGGTGTCACGCGACGGAGAACACGCTGCCAACACAATTACGTCGCTGGATGAAGCGGCGGTTCTCTTAAGTGTCGTACGGGACGGGATGGATGAATTCATTTGTTTCCCGAAGGATCCCGCTGTCAGAATATTAGCTTGTTAGATTCATTTCTTTATAATGATGTGTTTGAAGGCAGCATACTAATGAGTATTTGCTCATGTGAAAACTTACATTTATATAATGGAGTCGGTGCATTTGACAGGCGAGAGCTAAGGAATCATCGGCTAACAGCTTTACGTTCTTTCTTTCCGACCCATTGTGTTTTGCTCACTGTACTCGATAGTCATCTCGGGAATGGATGATCGTTCCCCAAAGTGTGAGGAAATGGGCTTTCTGCTCAACGATTCGCGAAAGTCTTTAACCTTATTGTTTTGCACCGCAATTAAGCATCATGACAATAATCTAATGTGAGCGAATTGAAGACGACCAATAGTAAGGAAATTATTCGGGCCTTTTATGTCCCAAAGGCAAGATTTTTATAACAAATAACTGATTTCACCTTTTCTGTCGGAAGGTCATATTAAAGCCAGCAATTCGCCTTATCGTCATCATTTATATTGGCTACTTTTGGAAATTGACTTTTGTGTTTAGATTGTGTACTTTATGCTTTTCTGAGACTGTCGAATGTTGTAACTACATCAAGAATATGGATAAAAACTTCAACATCGATACATAAAGTTAATAATAAGGAATCAATTTCAAAATGGAAAAAAGAGTGTAGTAGACTTTAGTATTTACAATAGTTATCAATACTCTAAATGTATACTAAAATATTTTGTAGGATTACTATTATCTATAGTAAATTAAAAACTGTGTTAAACTCTAGTGCACTTTAATGTTTACTCTCGTAAGGTTCAGTAAAGTTTACTTTAGTCAATACTAGTGTACTACAGTCATTTATATGTGAGATATGCTTCACGTTACTTTCAGTGATGCTGTAATTTCGTCAAATATCCTAGAATATAAACACACTAGTCAGCATGTGTCTCGAACTCCCGTAAATTCCCAACACGCTGATGCTCCATCTTTCTTTCTGTGTTCATCTCTAGGGAAATGGTTTAACTATGGCATCCTATTCTTGGTCCTCATTCTGGACCTGAACATGTGGAAGAACCAGATCTTCTATAAGCCCTACGAATACGGCCAATACGTGGGTCCGGGACAGAAGATCTACACTGTTGAGGACCCAGAAACCCTGCGGGACTTCAACCGCAGCACGCTGACCTGGCAGTGGCGCTCGGAGAACACAGATCCCCGTTTCAACCAGACGTACGTCCAGAGAGACATGTTCCTGCACAGCCGGTACGTGGGCACCAGTCTGGATGTCAAATGTCTGGCCTTCATTCCGAGCCTGGCGGCGTTCGCTCTCGTCGGGTTCTTCATTTGGCTCTTCGGTCGTTTCCAAGACAGCGAGACGTTCCCGGAGAACCAAGACAAGACCTACGAGCGCATCAAGAGAAAGTCGCCGTCCGATCCAGGAGCGACGCCAGAGGACGCTCACATCACCATGAGCAAGACCCTGAAGAGAACCGGAACGCCCATGCTGCTCCTGGTGGACACTCATCACTTCGGCTCATCGAGTAGCTCCATATCGCCGTGTTCGAACGAAACTCCGGAGACGCAGTCGGACGTGGCTGTTGATGGCTCTGTCGACGTCAACAAATTTACACCGCCCGAATGTTTGATGTTGGTCCAACGATCCTCCAAAAACTCAGAAGGATGTTGACTTTTGGGATCTTTAAAACTGCACTAAAACTCCCAGGAGCGTTCATCTTTTCTATATTTTTATACCAAGCTTTTCAGAGATCCCATTAACATCACCAACTTTATGAACTTTTCCACGTTCCTCGAAGCGGGTGTGTGGTGCTGGACGTCTTGTGTTTTTCTACGTCTTTTTATGTCCTTGTGCCTACATAATATAATACTGAGCGCATAGCATGACCGTCATGAAATGTTACTCTTATTTAAAGCTGTGCCTTTGATAGATAAATCTACTGCTAATGGCTGGTAGAGTAAGTTTTACGGATTCGCTAACATACATACGTTTTGGTGAAACAAATCTGCAATAACCAGAATTTTCATGTGGAAATGATTATTTATAAAGTCGCTGTGAATCAGACTGTGCACATAAGCATGAGACCCATTCGCCAATCACAATATTTAAAATGTTTTTTGGACTTTAATCTACATATACTACACAACAATATGGCAAGCAGAATAAGCTTATAATCATTCTCAGGATATTCATTTTTTAGATCAACAATACAATTTTTAGTTAAAATTATCATTCTTGATATGGGCAATAGTAACAATTACTATTTTTGATCTCAGTAATTACATTTTCACTAGTAAAAATGTGAATTCTTGATATCCACAATTGTATTTCAACTAGTAAAAGACTTAATTCTTGATATCTGTTATTGTATTTTAACTAGTTAAATATCACAAAAGACTGCCATTCAAATTCCCTTTCAGATATCAATAATTAATTTCTTACATGTTACTTTTGAATATAAAAGAGTTTGATTCTGTAACTACTGGATATAACCATTAACAGACTAACAAATGAACTAAAGGAAAGCTGCGTATCATACATCTCATTTATATCCCAGTTATTTCTCACACACATCAAACTTTTGTGTCTCAAATATTTATCGTGAAAAAAAAAGAGTCAGAAATGTGTCTGTCATAAGAGTTTGTGGAGAGAAACTGAGCTCAGATTTGTCATTGAAGATCTCAACATCAACTCAAACATTTCTCATCACATTTACTCAAATCCAGATGATCTACATTCATTTTACTCCTCCATATTTGTTTCTTCCTTTATATTTTCTAAAGCAATTTTGGAGAAACATCTGAGACCAAGTCGATCTTGAAATGAGACACAACTGAGACCTCCATCAAATCTCCTGAGCTAAGGAAAGTTTGTTCCTCTACTTGATGTATATATTCATGTTGGTTTTAATATTTTGTCTTTACATTCTGTTTGGGAGGAGCTCTCTTCAAATGTTTGGTTGGTGATTATCACACCGCCATCTGTCTGATGTCCTCAAAAATCAAACTGTGTCGTCAATAAATGACCGTCTCTGACATGCAGGTGGTTTTGAATGTTTTTGGTGAAAATTATGCTTTAAAATGCCCCGGCAGTTGGCATCACCTTGCGAGGTGACCTTGTTGCCAGGCAACCTCTCGCATCCAGCCCCTCACATCCAGCCCCTGTTTAGATGTCGGTCATGTTGAGTTGAAAGTGCCATTCAACCGCTTTCCGGTAACGTACGGTAGACAAACATTAGACATCATTACAGGTCACAACACCTGTGGCTTATAAAGGCATTCATATGAAAAGCTGCCGATTTCACTCATAAAAGACAAACTGTCAGCTGCTTTCTTAGTCAATTGCACATGGTTTTCTTGTCTCCAATAGTTTGCTTGAATTTCCCGCTGTGTGTTCAGATCACCTTTCAATTTCCACAAACAATTCCAGTTTGCTGTTCATTTTCAAGAGGGAATCTAGGCCTCACCTTTGATTTTCGGATGATACGAAACCTCTGTTTACTGCCAGTTGTTTGATTCTGGTAAATCTCACCATCTGACTGCCACCCTGTCTCTAACTCGATCTGTGATCCCTGCCAAAAAATGAGACATTGATTTCTTTGCAGGTCAGACAGAAATGAAATACTGTATAACCGAAGAAAAAATGCTATTGGGGAAAATAAAAGATGCATTTAATCGGAACGTTGTAAGTAATGATCTTTCTTCCTGATTTCTCTCATCATGCAGACAAAGGCACATTTTAAATCCTTTCTTAAAGGGATGCTCCGCCCAAAAATGAAAATACTGTCATGAATTACTCCCCCTCAAATTGCAAAACTATATACAGTCTTTGTTCTGTTGAACACAAAGAAAGATACTTCGAAAATGTGTTTCTGGGACACAATTGACTACCATAGTAGGAAAAATTGAAATGGTTTTCAAAGATGCTCCAGAACGGTTTGCTTTGCTAAATTCTTTAAAAATCACTTTTTTTGGTGTGGCAGACAATGATGTCCCTGAAATGTCAGTTGCTTACGTTCTTCTAAATATCTTACCTTGTGTTCAACAGACAAATACATTTTTAGGAGGTTAAGAACAACTCGAGGGTATTTAAATGATGACACAATTTTCACTTACAAATGATTTGTAATAAAAATCCACTCACTTTAGGTCCTAACTTCATGAAGCTCCAAAAAGCACAAGAATCCATCATTCAAGAAGTTTCACATGACTCCAGTGGGTTGGTAAATAAACGTCTTTTCAGGCAAAGAGATACTTTTGTAATGAAAAAACTATGAATATGTTCATCTAATTTAGTGTTTAATACAAATAAAGCGTATGCACTGAATTCAAATACGGCGACACGATAACTTTGTAAAATATCACGTGTGAGATGAGATAACCATGAGACGGAGCATATACAGTATATGTATATAAAGTGATGGATATTTTTCCTTTAAACTTTGAAATAGTCAACATAAAACAGCATACATGAAGAAATACATTTGTGTGACTTCTATATTAGTGTATAGACCTTGAACAGAAACAATGCGGTGGTCCTCCCCTACAAGAAAGTTTATTCATGTGTTCTAGTACTGTAGTAAACTTCTATAAAAACAACATTAAGTATACAAGCACAGTTTTATGGCCTTTATAGAAATGTACGTAATGTACTTCTCTGAAAAACGTAGTTGTAAATTAGGTGTGTACGTTTTGTACTGTTACAGTTGAAATATACTTCATAGTACACTTTTATAATTTCAGTTATTAAAGTACATAATCTTTTTATTCATGAAGCTACAACTGCTTCATAATGCGTTTGTAAATAACTTATTTATCATTAATGAACACATTTATAAATGCTTCATAAAGGAAACCTTATGTTTTAAAGTGTTATAATAACTTGAAATAGTTTACTTAAGTAGCCTGTACTTAAAAAAATACTTTTATGTGTTATGAAATGATCGTTATGTACGTTAATTGATTTTTTAAGGATATACAGTAGATGATCATATCTGGTATCGTATGCGTTCTGCATGTTTGGAGACATTTTGCGGACACATCAGCTCTCCGATTGAGTTGTGTTTTCCGATGCTGTTCTCTGAGTTTCCAGCACATCTCCTGTCATGTCGGCCTTTTCTCTTCCGTCTTTGAGATCACAGCAGCGACGGCTCAGACTCCAGACGTCTGCTGACAGACCTCGATCTTCTAGTTTGTGGAAATCTGTCAGACATCCATCAACCGTCTGCGACTGGGAACATACAGTGTCGGCTAGTGCTCGTGTTCTCAGACTCGTAAATTGGAATTCCACGGTCGTCCTGGACTCTCACAGCGCGGGGTCACTCAACGGATCCCTGAACAGAGCTGCCAGACTGCTGAGAAAACCCAGAAGCTTTAACATCCTCCTCTCTCTCTCTCTCTCTCTCTCTCTCTCTCTGAGACCGCTTACCTTCGATTGCCTTCTCCAGAGATGGAAAATTGTCCGTTTTTATCAACCGCGCTGCGGGGAAAGTCGGGACAATATCACAACGTCCTTGTGGCGTGTTAATGAGCGGCTCGCAGTCGTACGGCAACGATCCGAAATTCACGGCGAGAAATAAATAAATAAAGCCTGACCACATTGTTCTTCCAGGAGGACAGCTGCAGACGGAAGATAACTTAAGCACACACCGCAGGAACTGATAAGATATCAGACATTTACACTTTATTACAAGGAAATTGAAGAAAGTTGGTCCGAGAGGTTACATCGCATACATCGCTTGACCAAAATCCACATGTGAAATTGAGTTTTAGCCTCAGTCGCACAAACTTTGTCATTTACAATCACCTTAAAGAATTCTTGACTTTTTAAATGAGTTGAATGAAATGGGGGTGGGTTTTATGTCTGTCACTCAAATGATGTAATCGTGATAGTTTGGTCTCAAGCGCAGGTGATGGTACAGGATGGAAATGATGGAACGTGAAGGAAATCAAGGCCAGTCATTAACAGTCGGCAGAAAGAGTAATATCAGCCCCTGCAGGTCGTGGCATCTGTCACACTGGGTTTGGCTCTCTGATAGTAAATTGGTCATTTAGGAAGCAGCTGGAAACTGGCCTGCACACGTTGAGATCCAGCTAGAGGGTACAGGAACATACTGTGCACATATGGCACCTGTGCCAAATCTGTCCTGAACACAGAGGACAGACCTGTATCCCACTTATAACGTCTTTGAGGTTTGCTTTGTTACACATTCATACTGGAACGCTTCCCAGAAGAACGGTGTGTAACACTGTCTTGTTACATTTATTTACAAATTATATTTTTGTCTTGGATTGATGGTGCTAATTAAATGAAAACCATTTGAAATAATACAAATCATTTTACTAAAACTAAGTTTGAGGATTAGCCTTGAGGATCATGTGAAGCAAGAGACGATTGTGATGCGTCTTTATTAACCAGAACCACTTTATAACGTCTCATACGTAGTTCCAAACTTTTATATTATATTCAGTCAAAAAATTAAATGATTCGAGAATTTTCCCTGTTACTTTTTAATCTATATAATGAAAGTAATAACCAACAAGCATGTTATACAAACGATTGAAATATCTGGCAACCGACTGAATTCTGGGTAATTGGTAAAGTGTCAGTTTATGTTGTCAGAAAATGTCCACGTCATTCTTCCTCATGTCTTACCTGTCATTATCTGTCTGTCTTCACCTGTTTGCTCTCCATCACTTACAGCATTTACACTTTATATCCACCTATTAAAAAAGCAAACATGTTTGAATGTCGTGTGGTGTCTGGTTTTTATATGTGGTAAATAAAAAAATTTCAAACTTCAAAATTTCATTTCTGCAGGTCGTACCAAAGTAAAATAAACGTTGTTAGTAAAGTTACTGTATATAAGCAAGTGTTAGCCTACTGTTAGCTAGATAAATGTAAACAAATCCTGGTCAAGAAATGAAAGTCGAGTAAAACAACAGTAACTTTCCAAAAAGCACGTTAATTATTTAAAGACGACAGTAAATAATATTACGGACGTAAGAAGCATTTACTCATGCTAGCAAACAGTCAGAACACGATAGAAATACCTTCTGAGAGCTTAGCTGGATGTTTTATAAAAGAGTGATTTTGAGTTTTCCGTCGACCGAGGCAGCGGAGCAGCTCGCGACGTGCATACAAATAGCTACAACGCATGCGCAGAAAACCAAAATAAAAAAATCCCCATCAGTTTGCCCATTTCTGCGCTTCTTCGCTTTCTATCTTTATTTTCATTTCATATTAAAACCAAAATGGCTAATATACGATTTGGTAGTTTGAGAGTTAATCGTTTTATAGGGAAAATGTTTAAACCTGCTTCGATTCTTGGCTGCTGCTGTGCGTTTAACCTTGAGTCGAGCTCGAGCGCGCGCGTGTTCTTGATGGAGCGCAGCAGGTGAGGAGGGCGAGTTTGGACCGTTTCCCGAATCCTGAGAGCACGATCGACCCCATCAGCAGATCCGGGCTGAAGGGGATAACACCGCTGCCAAAAAATCTCTTTGTGAAAAGAACTATATGAACATAATCCACTGTGGAGAAATGTTTATCTAACACTAAAACAATAAGTGATGGATCGGTGTCCGGCGGAACGCGAAACTGAAATAAACAAGCTTTAACAAACCTGCACAATAAATTAAATAACACCCACAGAATACATATTAATTGCGTTAAGATAAGATAATTAGATATAACATAAAATTGATAATCATAGAAAAAGGTAATCACAGGGACTACACTCCCTTCCATTGAGGACATCCAGGGGAAACGCTGTCTGCGTCGAGCTCGCAGCATTCTCAAGGACTCCTCTCACCCCGCTCATAGACTGTTTACTCTCCTGCCTTCCGGTAGGCGCTTCAGGTGCCTCCGGACAAGAACCAGCAGACTAGGAAACAGCTTTTTTCCCAGAGCTGTTTCATTATTGAACTCTGCTCCCCACTGATTCCACTAACCCTCATAACTTTAACTTTAATGCTGCTATTACATTGTTTACATTGCATAACAGGGCTGCATCCATGACTGAACTGTACACACCAGTACTTCATGTTATCTGCTCTACCGGACTGTTTACACACACATAGCATCATTTCCACTCTATACTGCTCACTTGCACACCAGGAATATTACACTGAATGCTCATTTGCACTAATAAACTACTTCCATAACTGAATTAACTCATCTACTGCACTGTAACTCATCTATTGCATCTATTGCATAACTAACTGCATCTACTCATCTATTGCACTGTAACTTCAATAACTGCATTAACTCATCTACTGCACTGTAACCTTAATAACCGCATTAACGCATATACTGCACTGTAACTTCAATAACTGCACTAACTCATCTAATACACTGTAACTGTATTATCTGCATCTACTCATGTATTGCACTATAACTTCAACAACTGCATTAACTCATGTACTGCACTGTACCTTTAATAACCGCATTAACTCATCTACTGCACTGTAACTTTAATAGCTAATGTCTGTAACTATTGCACACTCAAGTCACTTGCACTATTGTATTGTCTATATTGTTATCTGTTCATAACCACCTGTACATTAATGGTCACAGTATATAGCCTTCTGTATATATTGTTCATAGTACATACCGACTGTCATATTTTCATACAACATTTGTATAGTATTTTCCTAATATTGTATTCTGTATTTATTCACACTGTATATCTGCACTTGCTAATTGCACTTCTGGTTAGACCTAAACTACATTTCGTTACACTGTACTTGTATATGTGTAATGACAATAAAGTTGAATCTAATCTAATCTAAAAATCTAAAAAGGTAAACACTCATTGCCCTTTAGATCAAAAGATTTTAACAGTCTAGAGAAGACTTTCAAGTAGATGGTTGTGTGCGTGTTCATATTTTCATTCAGTAATATGCACTTAAACACATAATTTTGTGGAAAAACACAATGAATGTCAAAACAAATGTGATCTTCTCAACCCACCTTTACTCTTGTCAACTAATACTACACATACATCTGAGAGACATCTATTTAATGTCTGCATATTATTCATCTCTGAGACGTCTCCCGCTAGATGTCATATAAATGGAAGCAAGATAAATTATCGGGATAAATTGTCATTTTTATTGTTATCGGTAAATACCGATAATACATTTATGCCGATATATTAACGCCGATAAATAATTTCCTCTGGTTAAACTACTTCATCTGCACGCTGCTCGCAGTTAAAATACAGTACAGTACTGTCTTTGTGTCGTGATCATTCACTTACTGCTATTAGCAAAACATTGCTGATGTAGCTACAGTATGTAGATACAGTATTTATGAGTGTGTAAATTATAGAAACAAAAGCATATTGTTTGAAACAGACTGCTGTCTGAATGCTTTCTATCTGGAGACCTGTTAGACATGTGGCTATTGAAAACATCTAGAATTTGTTAATTAGATATACCAGAAAGTTTGAAGATTAAAAATCGTAAACTAGTGTAAAGTGGGCTTGGTACATGATTTTCAGGGGAAATAAGCAGAATTGAATAAAGAAAGTCAATGTTTTCAAATAAAAGCAGTTGTCCAATTTTCGCCTTTTGGGTTCAGTCTTAGGGAATTTTATATTTATATTTAGATACTGTATATCGGCCAATATAACGGTTATCGGCTTCCAATGTTAAAGAATTATCGGTTATCGGCCAAAATTTACATATCGGTGCATCCCTAGTCATAAAGAAATGTAGAAGATGTCTTTAAGACGTTTATGATTTAAAATGTGTGTAAAACTGTCTGTTCTAAGACGTTTATCAGATGTTTTTTCACATCAAATGTATTACAGACCTTTTACAGACATCTTACAGGTGTAACGTGCTATCTGGGATATTATTATAATAATAATATCCCAGATAGCACGGTACACCTGTATTATACATTTTTCTTCAATCTGACAACTCCCATCTTATCAATAATATTATTCAAAAGCAACAAATTTTGTGAGCGATAGTAACAGTAACAGCTGCAAACGCTGCTAAATATGTCTCAATCGCACTTTTGGCCTTTGGGTGTATTTTATAATAAAAGTTAAGCAGCGTTTTATCCTCAGAAACACACTTTAACACGGTGACCCCAACCAAACAAACACAATCTTGTTTCCCGTGCGACCTCAATGCGACCGCGCCGTTACACGCTCCTGCTGAATATGCATGAGGCCCAGCAACTGCCAGTGCCTTTGCTCGCTCTAGCTGAATATTCATGCAATATTCAAAACACACAAGAAGAGGAAGAATTCGGATTCAGCGCATCTCGGAAATACTTTTCCAGCTGACGGGCGTGAAGAGTTTTCAGAAGGGTCAAACTCAAGCGAGACGTGACGCTACGTGTGCCGTACATCGTTAATGGGAACGCTGGGATATTTAAGTTACTTGAAAGCGCAGCGTTAATGATGTTGCAGGTACCAGAGAAGGTCACAAGAAAGCCATTTCATCAGCGTAGTCGCTGATTACCTGAGAAGACGGTCATTAGCCGAGAGACACATCCAGAAAAGCAAAACCGCTGGGAAATGAAGGTCACCGACGTCCATAAATGGAAATGGAGATATTTTATTCACCATGAGACAAGAACAAGCAATATGATAATTCAAAATCTAGACGAAAAGACAGAGAGCTAATCGAACGAAAAAAGGTGCTGTGGAAACACGAAACAGCATCGACTTCCGTAACCAGGCAAAAGAGAAACACAACAAGATTTACTCGCTAACTAAAATGTCTACGTCCGTTTCAGTGCTCGAAGAGATAAAAATGTGTTTTAAACATCCAATGTGGTCATGCCGGCATGTACAGCGTGTTTATTTTATTTATGGTGTTTCAGGTGAACCGAAAGTCCGTGTTTGTGCAGAAGTGGTCTCTTCAGATGCGATCAATGTCTGATATTATACACATTTCATATTTGGCATAAATTCGGGAAGGTCGTGGGGGGGTGGTCGTGTGAGACTGTACAGGTGCTGTTAGCGTCGAGCCGGACGACTAAAGACACATGGGATCCACTGAGCAACAGACGTGTCCGTTCTAAAACACAGAGAGAGAGAGATTACATCCCACAAAGGAAATATGTAGAATTGTGTTTGTTTATCTGTACATGTGTGTGTTTGTGATTACCTTGCATTGGCACAGCGTGCACTCGGTGCCGTGTTTGACCCAGGAGGAGCCGCTGAACCGCGTGATCCCGTGTTCGTCCTCGCAGGTCTTGGTGATGTCATTGCGGACGGCATGTGCCTGGCACGGGTCCGAGATGCAGCGCGGGCAGCATTCGCCCTCGGGCACCAGCGTGAAGTCGCAGTCGGCCGGTGGGCAGGACAGAGGCCAGCAGTCCACTTCCCCCTGCTGAACAACGGAGAGAACATATCAGCGTGAGCCACAACTGAGACAACAGACACAAATAGCCCTGACCACAGTTAAACCAAACATGGCATAGGGAGTCTAAACAAACATGGAAAAAAACTGTAGCATACTGAAATATTTCATGAAGCAAACTACTTAAATTCCTAAATACAACAACGTTTTTAAACCTTACTCTATTATATTTATAGTGTGTGGCAGACGTCTATTTTACGTGTGGAAAACATCTGCATTCATAGTTTGCTCATCTCCTATACGTCTCAGAGACGTCTGCAGTTAGATGTCATGCAGATGTCTGTAAGATGTTTATAATTTAGAAGGGACGTAAAACTGCTCTTTCTAAGATGTTTAGCAGATGTTTTCCAGATCTTTAGCAGACGTTTAGAATTAAAGTATACTAAATATGAACATTTGCATTCCAAGTCTTGACGTCAGGTTCAGCAGGCAAGCTAATATCACGTGATTTCGTCAGCGTAACCCGCAGTTAGGTCTGTAAAATAGTTTTTGAACACGGAAGGTAAATTTCTGTGCTTTTTTTCTTATAAAAGTTGTGTTTCTCGTTTCACCTGTCACAGTTATGATCCATCTACAGGTGACTCAGTGCTGTAACACATCCTGAAGTTTGCCCTGTCAGAGTTTTTCATTATAAAAGTAAATTGGGTTTAAATGTCAGGAGTTCCTGTGCTAATGTAATTAGATTATGCTGATTTAATTTTCATATTGTTCATGGTGTTAAAACGTTTTAAAAAATGCATTGATACTGCCAATCATAAAATATTTGAAACAATTAAAGTTTGTACCATCGGGTTATTTTTTAAACGTTTGATGATCTGAAATTTAAAATGAAATGTAATTTAATATTCGTTCGCAAAGATAAAAGACATAAGTTGTTTGCAGTTACATATTAACAAGGTCATAGTCAGTTAAGTTAACAAAAACCAGAGTAACACAAAAAATTGTAAGAACAATTGTAGGAATTACTAAACAATACTATAATTATTACTAGATTACTATAGTTGACTCGTTATGTTTGTCATATTGGATCCAAATACATTAGCATACATTAACACTGTAAAATACTACAGATAATATGAAGGTTAACTTCTGTATTTTTGGTGAAGGATATATTGGTGAGCATGAGTCTCATAACCGAAAGGATGAGCAAAAATTGCTGCACTGCTGTCCTGCACTTTTCCGCATTTTAATGCAACAAACTTCCAGGGGAATAACCGCAGACACAGGCAGGAGAAAAACAACCGAGTTGACATTTAAACCGCACAAATATTCATGCAGCGAACAAAGCGTTAAGAGCAAGACATTACAAATATCCACATCTCCATTATATTACATATAACGTGCCCGAGCGAGGAGGATTTCTACGGACACCCGCGAGCCATCCCTCAGTGCAGGTCATAATTTCGAGATCCGGCTTAGCAGAGATTTGGCTCAGCTGGACTCATTTTAACGGGGTTAGTGCTATCACCACGGTAACGTGCAGAAATTAACCTGAGATGTCTTTCCCTCGAACCCTGAATCTCTGAGCGGCGTGAATGCCAGCATTCAGACGCACGGCCTGTTTTGATTCGCTCTGCTCGCGCCGGTTTGCTTATCAGCTCGGCTGAATGTGATTTTCCTACAATTATCCAAAGCTGCCCGTTTCTGCAGGACTCGCGGCTCTCGCGCGCTGAATGTCAATGCTGTGGATTTTCTCGGCTGAATATTTCTCGGCGTGTAGAGCGGAATGAGATGCAGAAGACGATTCAATGGAATACTAGTACACTGTGTAGTGTATTACCATGATAAACGCTTCATACGGCAGTTTCCCATAGGAGAGAAAAGAGAGCAAATGTACATTTTCACTTTTGTCTAATCGGCATCTTAGATGTTTCACAGATGTGTCTGCCATTAGAGTTTGAGATGAGATGTCAACAATGTGTCAAACTGAGCTCAGATTTGTCTCGTTTGCAATTAAAAGTCGATATTATTGAAGATCTCAATATAAGATCCCTTTAATCCTCCGTACTTTTTATGAGTTATTTTAAAAGAAACATTTGAGACTAAGTTGATACTTAAATGAGAACTCCATCAAATCTATGAGCTATGAAAAAGCAACAATCCTCTGGGCTGCTTCATTGTTCCTCATCACCAGGGTTGGGTAAGTTACTTTGAAAAAGTATTAAATTACTAGTTACTAACTACATATTCAATAGTGTCATTAGATTACTGTACAAATGACTCTCTCCAAAAAGTATTAATGACTTATTACTAATGACTTACTATATCATTTACAACCTTGATTAGTTCAGTGATTCAAGGATAGACACGAAACGACTCTTAATTCATTCAAATTAATAATATAAAACTACATAAAGTACTCTCATTAACAAATGTGAGAAAGATACATGAATTCATGCATTTTAAAGTAAGACTTTGAACTTTAACGTCAATTCAACTATAGTATACATAACACAGTATTTAGTTCAATTACATCTGAGGTAACGGGAAAAAAAACGCCCAACGTCAAGCTTCTTTTCACAGCTAACCAATGACCAGCGAGAAGTGTGTCGTTTCCATAACAACATGCGAAGGAGGTGATTGGTCGAGAAGGCCGTACGCCGGTTGGAGCATAGTTTTGTATAAATGTAAGTTGAACTTTCACTTTCAATAACTTCTGATTGCATTTCTGTCGAGAAAGAAGTATTATAGTTTTTAAAATATGTGATTAATTACTGAAAATACGCTCTGTGTCGATCTGTTTCTCTGGGCTGCCTTTTTGCACTTACTTTACATTTTTAAGGAAAAACTAACTCAATTATAGTAACTAATTACTAAGTAACTAGTAACACCCAACACCGCTCATCACAATTAATTTCACGACTGACGTCCACCTGGGAAATAACTCATTATGAGAGCATTAGAGGAACCCTCATTAGATCATCTCAAACCTCTCCAGCATCTCTAATGTCCAGTGAAGGATCTCTGGAGCAAACAGTCAGATGTTAAACATTTGTTTCAGCTGCTGCTGTGATTCATGAACACAAACCTCTTTGAAATAACATTTTGAATATAAAGCAACTCTACGGCGGCACGCACACGATCGTGAGGGAATAAAGCACAATTTATAAAGAGTCAGTTTGTATAGAAGATAATTTATAGACTCAGAATGATCAATCTGCACACAATCACATACAATACAGACTGCTGAGACTGCACTGGGAATTGTTCTCTCTCTCTCTCTCTTCATCACTCTCTCCTCTTTCTTTCTTTCTATTACTTTAAGTAATTCTTATTTTTCTGATTCTCTCCTTCCCTCCGTCCGCTCGATTCATTTCATTCGTCCTCCGCCCGTGCGTGGAGTAATAAACTTCCAATCTTTTTTTATTGACGTGCTGGACGTCTCCGCCGGCCGGCTGCGCATGGAGAATAGAAGCATTATGGATGTTCCAGCGCATATGTTAATGAGGGCTGTGGGGGCCCTCCCCGCTTCCCGCTCGCCACAGAGACTGTTCGTGGGAAACGAGATAATCGGGAGAGGGTCACAACACGGTGGTTTCGTTCAAAAATATCCCCTCGCGAATGCAAAGATAACATTAGGATTAGACGAGCATATGGATGGAGTCTGGAACAGCTGATGGGTGTGTGTGTGTGTGTTTAGAATCATTAGGGAGCATTTGACTGGAGATACGCGAACTACATTCAACGAGTATGTAGGTTAAAGTCAAATGACGTCATACTGAGATTTCCTGCAAAATCTGACCTGACAGCTCAGCTTACTCAAAACTGTTTTTTGTTTATTTCTAATCAAAATGTGCAAAAATCGCAGCTTCAAGGTAAAACAGAAACTAGTACTTTGTACACTGTGGCAGGTTAAATGAGGTCAGTTTTTACTGCACTCACACATTTTGTTGTCCTTATGTCGTTCTAATTGATGTTATTGTTGACCTCTGTAAGTGGCTTTGGATTAAAGCGTCTGCTCAATGACTAAATGTAAAACACAGGCCCAATGAAAAGCTAAAGGTCAAAGGTGAAGGCCTCACCAGACATTGGCAGCGCTGGCAGTTGTCGATCCAGGTGTCACCGCTGGAGTAGGTCAACAGACCGTTCTGATGAAGACATTGAGATGTGAGTCGAGGGTCGCACTCCGGACAGCAGAACAGGTCCAGCGTGGGGTTGTCACAATCGCACACCATCCGTCTGCACATGACACGACCCGACTGCAGGACACACACATAACACACACGTGTTCACATGGGTCGTGCTTTGAAGAACACAATATGACTTTGACCTGTCACACTTTTAGTTTGTGTTCAAAAAACTCAAACACACACTCACACAAACTCTCTTACACAAACACACACACACTCTCTAACACACACACACACTATCTGACAAACACAAACTCTCTTACACAAGCACACACACCCACACTCTCTAATACACACAGTATCTGACACACACACACACTCTCTAATACACACAGTATCTGACACACACACACACTCTCTAATACACACAGTATCTGACACACACACACACTCTCTAATACACACAGTATCTGACACACACACACACTCTCTACCACACACAGTATCTGACACACACACACACACACACACTCTCTCCAACACACTCACACACACACACACACTCTCTAACACACACACTCACAAACGCACACACACACTCTCTGATACACACACACACAGGCACACGCACACAAACTCACACGCACACACACTCTCACAAAAGCACTTACAAACGTACACACACACACTCTTACACACACAAACTCTCTTACACTTATACACACACAGGCACACACACAAACTCTCGTTCAGACGTGTGCACGTACTCTCTTACACACACAAACTCTCTTACACACACCTGCACACACACATGTACTCTCTTACACAAGCACGCACACACACGCACACACACACACACTCTCTAATACACACAGTATCTGACACACACACACACACACACTCTCTAATACACACAGTATCTGACACACACACACACACACTCTCTAATACACACAGTATCTGACACACACACACACACTCTCTCCAACACACTCACACACACACACACACACACACACTCACACACACACGCACACACACACACACACTCTCTGATACACACACACACAGGCACACGCACACAAACTCACACGCACACACACTCTCACACAAGCACTTACAAACGTACACACACACACTCTTACACACACAAACTCTCTTACACTTATACACACACAGGCACACACATAAACTCTCGTTCAGACGTGTGCACGTACTCTCTTACACACACATGTACTCTCTTACACACGGGCACACACATACACACACACACACTCTCACACACATTGTGTTTAGCACTGGCTTCAGTCAAGCTTTGAGTTTCTAATAATGATTGACAGCTCTCGCTCTTCCACATCAATTAGACGGCGACGCTCGATTAAGATTCCTCGATCTGTCCTTCACCATGAGCTGGATAATTGCTAGATTGATTATTTAATATCTAAAGCTCATCTTCCTCGCTGCTTCCTCCAGATGCAAGAAAACATTTCAATTAAAGACGTGATTACCCAATGTGACCAGGGAAATTGATGGGGGTCAATCGCTGTAATGAGATATGTGACTCGACAGCGCTGCGCATTAAATCGCCACAAACACCTTCCATCCTTGAGCTGAATCGCCATCCAGAAAAAAGTGTAAACTCATAAACTATAACGGCTAAAACAATTACAACTAATCGAACATTTCAGACATATGATATGAACTTCTTTAAGTCAACAGAGCGTGTGATTCGTGTCGTCTCGTGACCTTGCTATAGCATTAAACTCCCGTGATTTATGGTCATCTCACGCGTCGTACAGTAAACACACATCCGCCGGTGTTTGGACGTTGCGCCCTTGATGACATCGAGGATGTTTACTCTGACCCGCACTCAATCATCCATCATGACCGTCACATCCACCCATAATGCATCACTCTCACTGACCTGGCACGAGCAGACCGAGCATCTGTCATTGTCCAGCACCCAGATCTGTCCGTTGTGCTTGACCTTGTTGTCGTGGATACAGTCACCGGTGCAGTTGTGACCGTGGGGACAGCGGCAGTCGTATCCTCCGTCAAGGTTGAAACACACGGTGTCGTTGGCGCATGTGCTGCGTCCCGTGCGACACTCGTCGATGTCTGCGGAAAGTGACGGCAGATTGTTGGTAAACACACGAGCGAGCCGTGTCCGGTGTGCGGGAGCGTACCGTACCTTTACACGACTCTCCATTGGCGGTGAAGACCTCGTTGTCATGGTAACCGTCGCGGCATTCGCAGTGATACCAGCCAGGTAAGTTCACGCAGGCGGCGTGTGATTCGCACTGCACCAAACCCTCAGAGCACTCGTCGATATCTAAACACACACAAACCCATCATGAACCTCCACAAACATCACACACATACTGAACGAAGGGCAATCCTATAATGCTTTGTGCACATGGTAAAAAAGTCGGTTAAAGATGGCAGATGAGATCAGATGGTGAGACACGCAATTCGATTCATAGGAATATTTTAAGTATACTTACAAGTACACTGGTGACTAGTACACAACTATCCTTTGAGAATATTTTCATGGTAAACTTCAAATACACAATACACACAAATACACACTTTAACAATTGTGTTTCTTCCGAAAAGTGCACAAGAAGCTGACTAAGTGTACTAAAAGGCAGGCTTGGCCAAGTTACTTGGAAAAAGTAATGAATTACTAGTTACTATTTACATATTCAATAGTGTAATTAGATTACTGTACAAATGACTTTCTCCATAAAGTATTTAATAACTTATTACTAATGACTTTCTATATCTTATAAAAACCTTCATCAGGAAACGGCTCTTCTTTAATTCATTCAAATAAATCATATACAACTACATAAAGTAATATTATTAACCAAAGTATTACAAACCTGAGAATGATACATTAAAACATTACATTTTAAAGTAAAGGTCTTTGCACATACAGTCCGAAATGTTCGTGTTCGTTTTTTTGTATTTGGCGTTAGGGTTAGGTTCTGTGTCTCTGAATTGTCAAAACGCGTAAAACACAGAAAATCAAACCCTATCCGAATTTTTTATGACGCACGAAAATATCGAAGGCAATGTGTAAATGTGATTGACACAACGGGAGGTCGTATTTATTTTTTAACGTGCGTAAATTTCTGACGCAAATGTCGGACTCAATGTGCAACTGCTTTAGACTTTGAATTTGATGTCAATTCCAATTTTACTAACTAATATATTACACAAAATATTTGTTTAATAACATCATACGTAGCCTAACTGTAATCAAATTAAAGAAAAAATTTGAGTGATCCTTTATTTTACTTTTTATTACTTAGTAACTAGTTACACGCAACACTTCTAATAGCACACTTGAATAAACACAGAACAGACACGTGTTACTATTTTTAGTAACTGCTCATGTACTTAGGAAATTAATTTGATTTCAATGATGTCTTTAAACGAAAATAATGTCAAAATACAGCAAATCTTCATGGTCCTAAAGACATCCTTAATTTTAGCTTAGAAAAAATATCAAATTTTCAGGTGAAATATGACCTCACATGCACCATCAAACAGACACCGGCTCCTAACTCTTCTACCATTTTCAAACAAATGAGTTTTACAAATCACACATAATGAGTGAAAATGAGATTAAATTAGAGTGTGGCGGTGTAAAGGGACATTAAAGTGATTATTACTCAGAGGGTCGTGAAGAAAGACGCCCAGGAAAGATTTTCACAGCGATTAAACACAGAAATTGGGTTCGGTCCTGATTATAGCCCATCATTATCAAAATGACTCTTCACACATGGATTCATCTCCGTCCAATCACAGCTTCACTTGACTGCGGTCATGTGACCAAGAGGAGGTTAACGGGACATCTTTACATTTTCACGGAGCAGATTGATGATTATTCTGCGTGAGCTTGATATCATAACCCTGAACCTTCAAATGTCGGGGTCACCTGAGGACTTTAAATAGATTTTTGTTATTTCCAGAAAGAAAAACCTCTTTTAATTATTTCTGCTAGACTCCGCTGGGATGAAATGGAGAGCAAAGGAAACTTTTCTCAAGTCTCGTCTGAGTCTCAGATATTTCTTGTGAGGAAAGAGTCAGAAATCGATCAAAACCTCGATACGATTGACGATATGAACTCAAATGTTTCTCATCACATTAACTCAAACATTTTACCTTTGAGAACTTCTTATACTTGACGTTTCATTCTGGCCACAAAATATCAAGCGCCGTGAACTTTCACGAAGTCTAAATATAACGGGAAAGTTTTGACTCGCACACTCTTCTGTTCTCCTCTCACACACGCCGATACGAGCAAAACATAAATGACAGAATCTTCTGTTTTAAGTGCCTTGTGTTCATTGCAGACGGCTTAGTCTTTGAAACCGAGACGCTGTCTGGACGATCTGCGGCGTAACAATAAAAAGACAATAAATAAAAGAGCTAGTCGCTGAAGAGTCGCACGCTATTATATCAGAAAAGATGTCAGACTGCTAAATATAAACACGCTGGGTGAGAGGGATGATCACCGAATCACATCTGTCGATCCATAAACTGAGTTCATGTTTACATCTCACTTACAGAAACTGCACATAAAACCAAACTGTCGATGGGAGAGAGCAGATGAGACAGAGAGAGACATAAAAAGAAACTGAGAGAAAGAAATCATCCATCATTATTCTCCACACACTCTTTAACCAACAAAAAGATTCTGTTATCATTTATTCACTGTCATGTCCGAACACAAAAGAAGACCAAACAACACTCAACACCATTGTCTTCTATTGTATGAACACAATCCACTGAGACATTTCTCAAAATATCTACTTTTGTGTTTCACTGAAGAAAGACTCACACGAGGGGGAATAAATGATGACAGAATTGTCCTTTTTTGGCTGAAGGCAAAAACAACCAAATGATGGACATACACAAGCTGTAAATGTATATAAACACATATAGAGCCACTGGATTAAACAGCTTCATCACATTATATTCGTATTCTCGTCTCATTTCAAACCTGATGGACTCCAGAAAATTGAAAGATTGATCGTTCTGGCATCACATTTTGTGACGCTTGAGAAACAACAGACAGAAACCGCCAAACTCATAATGAACAGATCCGGACGCACACGAAAGGGCTGGAACTTGATCTGTGAGCTCTGCTGAATATTATTATTAAAATCCTGGCGACGGATGAAAAAACAAAGAAAACATTATGAACATGAAACAACATCTGCTAACAACGACTTTCATCACACACACACGTGCACTCCTCCTCTGAGACGACATTTACATGTAACAAGCCACTTGTGAGGAACAAAAGGCTTTAATTAAGCACCACTAATTAACTCACAGTGTGTGTGTGTGTGTGTGTGAAAGAGAGAGTAAGAAAGAGAGAGGGAAAGAGTGAGGGAGAGAAAGAGAGATAGAGAGAGAAAGAGAGGGAGAAAGAGAGAGAGAGAGAAAGAGAGAGAAAGAGAGAGAGAGAGGGAGAGAGGGAGAGAAAGAGAGAGAGAGGGATAGATAGAGGGAGAGAGAGAGAGGGAGAGAGGGAGTGAGAAAGAGAGAGAAAGAGATAGAGAGAGAGAGAGTGAGAGAGGGAAAGAGAGAAAGAGAGAGAGAGAGAGTGAGAGAGTGAGAGAGAAAGAGAGTTTACTTTTTGTCATGCTAATAAAGCTTTCTGAATTGAGTGAGAGAGAGAAAGAGAGAGAGAGAGAGATACTGTCACAATATGTGATATGTATATATTTTTGGTTGAATTTTACCATGATTACTATAGTGTGTGTGTGAAAGAGACTGTAATACTAAAGCTTACATCACACACACACACACACCTGCAGTGTCAGAAAGGTTTGTGGTATGAAACACAGAGCGACTCCTGCGGTGGCATTAAACAGCAGCGCGTCACGCAACATTACAATCCAATCTCTGGAAACGAGACATCAAAGAGAAAACTAACAAGATGTGAAATTTAAACTCGCCAGCATTTACAGAGAGACAACGGCTTCAATTTCCACCCGCGGCGTTTAGAAAAGAAAGACCTCCGCACACAAAATACACAAGAAGTGTGTGAGCATGAAGGCAGAATTTCTCTTTCTTTCTCTCTGTGTGTATCCGTGAGCGACGGCTGACAGCCAAACGACCTTTTAATGAGCAACAAATGCAGAAACACCACCTGCACTCATCTACTGTATGAAAGGACTTCAGAAAATGCCACCATTGTTCAACACTGATGCATCTTTCTCTTCTAGCGTTTCTTAAGTACATCGAGCTTCATTCTGTCAACTGTGCACGAAACACATGGCGTTTGTTGAAAAGCGAACAACGTGAACAGTTTTTTTGCAATGCATTCTGGGATTGCTGGGAAAGACATACTTAATTCTGCCCTTTGAATTGCACCAAAAGACGGCTTCTTACTTTTGAAAACAGATTTGAATCAAATCTAATGAGAAATTAGTGAAGATAATTGAGACATATGAAGCGTTTATATCAGAGGACGCATTCTGCATTCATCCTGCTGAAACAATACAATCATTTATAGAAACATCCAAAGAAAAACAATTGCAGAGAAAACACAACAACCTTTATTAGCTCACACACACACTTCAGGGACAGCACAGCCTTAATTATCTCTACTACACAAACAAACACACACACACAGAGCTCTTCTTACCCCCGTGATATAATGCGCAATTCAATTTTATTTCTATAGCACTTTTTAAGATCTGCATTGTGCATTTACAGAAAACATTTCAGCACACCATCTAAACATTTCAGCACAGCATCTCACTCGGCTTTGGCCGCATGACTGCAACAGCAGAAATGTGTCATTTCAGATTGTCCTGTGACATCTCTAGTACAGCTGTATTTTTATCTGCTTTACGTTCTATAATCGCGATAGATAAACATGAAAATGCAGAGCGTGGCGAGTCACCAGCGAGAGACTGGTTATCAGGTTATCAGGTGTAAAGCTGCATCTGATTCTGCTGAACATTGAGATGCATGCGGCTGCTTCTGAGAACTGCACACTAGAGACCCGTCTGAGAGCTGACCCCTGTGCCGACCCCTCAGAGCATGTGAGTGCTGGTATGCGTCCATGCAGAATTTTTGTGTGTGTGTGTGTGTGTATTTGATACGTGTTATTGCATTCTTTTCTTCGTTTCAACAACAGGAACCTTATGAACGGAGCAATAAAAACAGAATCAGGAATGCATATAAATCCACATATCGCATTTAAAGCGGCTTAATGCACATACTCCATTTGATGCATGTTATTGCAAGATTGTCTGTATCACAAGTTCACATGGCAGAAGCCATCCAAATAGAGCTATAAAAACACACAATCACAAACGCATATAAACCCACATGCTGACAAATCGCATTTGATGCATGTTAATGCACATACTCCATTTGATGCATGTTATTGCAAGATTTTCTGCGTATCATAAATGTACATAAAAAACCCTGCACAGAGCTATAAATATGTGGTAGATGTATGGTAGAGACATAAAATTAACCATACTGACGATGAATTTTATGAATGTTAATGCACATACTGCATTGGAGGCATGTGATTGCAAGATTTCTCAAGTTCACATAACAGAACCTTCCAAACAGAGCTTTAAACACACACAAATTCATATAAACCCACATGCTGACATGTCACATTTGATGCATGTAAATACATACTGACGAAGCATTTTATGCATGTTAATGCACATACTGCATTGGAAGCATGTGATTTCAAGATTTTCTGTTTCACAAGTTCACATGACAGAACCTTCCAAATAGAGCTTTAAACACACACAATAACAAAGGTATATAAACCTGCATGCTGACATATCGCATTTGATGCGTGTTAATTCAAATAATCCATTTGATGCATTAAGCAAGTATTTATGAGTTTTAAAATGTACATAACAGAAACCTACCCAATCTATCTATAAACACACACAATCACAAACACATAATGATACATTCTGACACATGCCGCATTTGATGCATGTTAATGCAAGTATTTGTGTTCATCACAAATGTATATAATAGAAACCTTTGGAATAGAGCAATAAAGATGTACAATCATCGACAATCATTATCACACACACTGACATGCAAGTTTAGTTACACAAACCCGGGTGTCTTCATGCTGCTAATAATGCATCTTCAGTTTGTTTTCACTTGTATGTGATGTTACCTGTGATTGCATTCGTGCGTCGTGAATCATACAAATGCGTACTTTGAATAATGTACACTGGTGTGTGACCGTGAGCTTTTAATAATGCATGTTCTGTGTTGCGTAACGAGTCTCTGTCGCACCTGGGGAACCGATGACATCATCGAGGCGCGGCTACACCTATCACAGACCGTGTTTATTTCGCCGTCAATGCGTATCCTTTCTTCCTCTGCATGGGTTTCTCAGTCCTCTTTTATAATCTGACACTAAACTCCTCTCGACTCAGCATCCATTACTTCTCTCTGTGTGCGTCTGCCGGCCGACTCTGTCAGATGGTCTTGAGAGAATTCATAAAAGCCAGAGAAATGAACAAGCATGCAGCGGAGTGAAAGCATTTTCGTGTCCACACACACACACACGTCTGTCTTTCATTTGAGAGTGGGAATCATCTCTTTGAGCTGTCATGAGTCGCTCTAGAGGAAAAGACTGAAAGATTTGAGCTTGTGTCTGACTCATGTGTCCCTGTTATCTAGCACAGGGTGATGTTGAGTTATATTTTCATTGTATTATAACGCAATGTTTGAATGATTACATCAAATGATATATCATTTGAGGTTTATAAATATTGCGTAACCCCTCGCAGAGTTCTGCCGAGAACACATCTCCAGATGGGTCAAGGAGTCATGAATCAAATAAAAACTTTAATGTGATGCCTGATGAAGACGTTAAATTACAGTCAATCTGGAATCAGTGGTCCAAAAACTAGCAAGCTCCCTATGTAGGGAGCACTTAAGACGCAGAACAGATAAGATATTTGGCAGCACAATTCTGCATGTTGTCATTTTACACACCAACATCTACTGGAATGAATAAAGACTCGAGTCTCTTGTGTACAATCTTCACTATTGATGAAACCGAGCCGATTGGATCTCGAGTCATATTTTCCTTCATCTCATCATTAGTCGCACAACAACACAGACAAGTTTTCAGTGTTTGTTTACAAGTGTTTATCTCTTAACAGTTCTGTATTTATTTCAGTGCAGAATCTATACATCTGTTGTGTTCTGTTCTGTTGTGATAATCACTGTTTTCTATTCTGAACTCGTTCTGACGATCGTGTTTATGTGCATTTGTTCATGCTGTAATATTTTCCACAAAGCTGAAACTATGACGCAAGTTTGTCTTTTTATCACACAATGAAACACACAAACTAGATCTATTCCAAAGCAAGACAGCATTTTACAAAACCCATGAAAGCAAAATCATTTTCGTGTCTATCAGCTTTAAGACTCCCGCAGGAGACACACATCAGAAATGTGGAGTATTTCAAAGATAATGACATTGACATTATGATGATGAATTAATCTTCAAAAGAAACAGATATTCTGCAAGGTAGGCGAGGCGATCGCGAAAAAGCAATCTCATTCATCACCTCGTGCAGTGTTTATGTAAAACTAATATATAATAGAGATCACAAAACAATCACAGACTCGTTGTGTCTTAAAGAGAGTCTGAAAACAAATCTCATAAGTACACAAAGTCATTGGGGAAGGTCACGAGGTCATCTCGGTGGTTCTGAACGGCGCACATCTCTTCAGTCTGTTGTTTATTTTTGTCTGTAATTTGCTAGAAGTCACAGTACAGTTCTGTGATTGTTTGATCCATAACCAGAATGACTGAAATAAACTAACACAAGGCCTTCACGTGAACATCACGGCGACTTCATCTGACTGATACCAGTCTCGTCTCCAGCACACGAATGCAAGACGAACGTCAGAAGCGCAGACATCATGTCCTCAAAATGACAGTCACAACAGCCTCTTTCAATCTCCACACACAATGAAAACTCTCAGACGCCATCAAAACATGCTTGCTATCTTCCTACAACTGGATTTATTGAGAGGGAATTGCAAGGTTCTTTTTTAATCAATCTTTTCAGGAGATGTCAAGGCAGACAGTGTGTTTGGCAGCCAAAGTGTTTTATCGCAATTTATAGTTGATCGAACTGTCACGTGGCATAAACTACAATGCCTCAGTCGCATTATTATGATTACTGCATAAATTTACCAAACTTCAGATTAACTTTCATCATTTTTTACCCAGCGCTTGTCTCCACGGTAACCAAGAACACCAACTTTATGAACTTCTAGTTGATGTAAAATGTGTCATATACGCCCACATGAACAAATAATGTTGTACAGTATAATGTAGTATTTACTATAGTAAACTGTAGTGAATTGTAGTAAACTGTGGTACTGCCTATTGTAAATAAATAAACTTGAGTAAATACTGTAGTATACTTTAATATTTGCTACAACAAAGCATATTACTACCTAAGAGGACAATTTTGTAGTATACTTTAATATTTACTGCGGTAAAATTATGTACATTTTAGCATACTATAGTATTACGTAGTGTTAACTATGGTGTATTAAACTGTAGTCAAACTCTTTTGACGAAAATGCAATTTAGTTTTAGTGACATTTTAGTCAAGCCCATCATTTTAGTTTTAGTCTAGTTTCAGACTGATGTCCGCAAGGTGGGACAAGAATATTTTCATCTCGTTTTTATTAGTTGACGAAAAGGTCAGTATATTTTTATTATAGTTTTCGTTTTCATGCATTTAGTTATTGTCTCGTTTTCGTGAGTGAAAACATGTCGTTAATGAATACTTTTCGTCTTAGTTTTTCGTCAACGAAATTAACAATGTACCGTAGTATACTTTCATATCTGCTACAGTAAACTATACTATTACCTAAGAGGACAACATGTAGTATAATTTGATATTACTACAGTAAAATTCTGTAAATTGTAGTATTGTGTAGTATTGTGTAGAATTAACTACAGTAAACTGTGGTTCATTCTGTAGTATACTTTAGAAGAAAAAAACTCAATGACATTATCTAGCATTTTTAACTATAGTAAATAACTGTAGTCTGCATAGTCATATTTTTAAACCCATATTTACATAATGGATAGTCAGGAAGAAACATTAAATTCTAACAAAAACAACTTTAAGCACTGCTAAAATACATGAATGCTGTTAAAAAGCCTCCCACAGAATGCCAATGTGACCTTCACAAAAGAAAACTTCTGTTGGTTTTAATAAAACCCAATGTTGGGACGTTAAAACGCAGAAGACACGTATATACAGAGCAAGAATATGATCTACATCTGTGAAATCTCCCATTGAGACTTTAGCTTTATGTTTTCATTAAAACGTCGCTGTGAGCTCAATCCATCTCAATCCAGCTCGACATTAAACCTGCGGCGGCGCCGATTTTACTCCAGGGGTCAATGACAACACAACAGAAGAAACGCAGGGTGAGAGCTACACAAAATGTGACCGTGTTCACCTTTAGCTACAGGAGAGATGGATGCTCTGTTTCATACACTACACCAGGCCTAAATCAAGACAAATGAGCTCAGACGGATAAGATATTCGCATACGTTTAAATATACGTGAAATCAAAACTGACGCTTTCTAGTTTCTTCCCTGTCCTATCCAAAACGATTTATTCTGGAGAAAACACAAACATGTTTTACATCCCGATCAAATCCTGCCAGATGAAATCAGATCCCATCCGTTCTGCCTAGAGAATTTATAAATCAGACACGAATCTTACTATTGTATCATATGCTTTATCATACAGTGGCTTGTTGGATTTATTTATGAAACAGGCAGTTTGGAAAATAGTTACCAACCTCTGTAACATCAGGCTGAACATCCTCAACGTCAAGGGGGAGTTTAAAGTCTCTGTGAACCAGAAGTTGCGATGTTTTTTCATTTTCAATTTTGAAGCATTTCCAATTGTAATAGAATTGTGGACGAGAAAAATGGTGGGTGTGGCTTTCGTCTTTCTCTGGGTGTTGAATGGACGTGTCAAACCGCTATTGCATTTTGATATGGAATTGGCAGCAGACTGACAGTTGAAGGGGAGGAGTTAACGGATGCTCCGCCCAACCCGTCTAACATATGTCATCTAAGATGTAAAGTCATTACAGGACTGAAGTGCTTTTACAGATTTTAACTAAAGATTTTAAGGCCAAACGGATTTCTAAAAGAGAACGAACCACATTGATAAACTATTTACTATAAACGCTGCAATATTTTATGAAAAAATAGGCATTGTGATTTTTAATTTCACTGGGACTTTAAATCATTTACATGTATAATAAATGCTTATCTAGCGTGCTTTAATGTTGCTGTTGTTTTGATTTGTAATGTCAGCGAAACTGACATGCTCACTATTGAGAAATCTATTCTAGTGAAATAAAATTTGTGTCGCGACAGATACACACACCCCAAAATTCATAAAGTTAAAAATAACTACATTTTACATTTTCCAAATGCAACAATCCGCAGCGAGTCACACACATTCAGACAATCCGCTGCAGATGAACGCATTTATCCATTAAACTACAAACTCCAGGGACTGATGTACTCGAGTGCACTTCTCAAATGAAATTTCATTCGAGAAAACAATTATTTCCACAATTAAACTGGTCCGCAAAAATGCTCTCTTCCACCAAACACTGCGACGAGAACTTAGTAAATCCTGAACCGAGCTCTGCAGATGAACATCAGACTGCAAGAGTAAAACGTACGGCTGTGCTGTTTAAAGCTGAAGATGAGTTCAGCCGTCAGTCTGACCCCAGTCAAGCACTCTTCTTCAAAAGTGCCATTTACAAACTCACTCTTTGTTCGAACGAGTAAAAAGGGTCCTCAGACGGGTCGAGGAGGAGCAGAAAATGCATTCACACGCCAACAGGCGCTCTGGAGCCATTCTTACCCGTCTCGCAGTTCTGCCCGCTGAAGCCCTGCGGACACACGCAGATGTTTGGAGACGCGCACGAGCCGCCGTTCAGACAGCGTCCGTCACAGAGAGCTAAAGGTCAAAGAGAGGGCACGCAGAGGTCAGGGGCATGAAACGTCAGATCAGATGCCAGATGGTTTTGGTCTCACCTCTGCAGGTGGTCCCGTTGCCCGTATATCCGGGTTTGCACGAGCAGCTGTGACCGCCGACCGTGTTGAAACACAGAGCGTTCTCATCGCAATTGTGCTGTCCGGACGCACACTCGTCGTGCTCTAGAGAGATAAAGAGAGAGAGAGAGACAATAAATAAACATCAGGAACCATGATAGTAGCTAGTGGAGGTCTTGAGACGTTCAGCGTTGCCATGGCATCATTTTCTCGATTATTTGCATGACATTTATGTCTCAGGTGATGCGCTGAACAACAAATTGATAACACAGACCAAAGCTAAGATGAGAAAATCAAAAGCATCACAAGGTCAGAATTACAAACAAAAACACAATCTTTAAAGAATAAAGTCATCGATATTAACAAGACCCCAACTCTCAAAGACCATCATTTTCACGGAAACAGGAAGTTAGGACATGACATACTGTGTAGCTCCTCCCCCTTTCTGAAATAGCCAGAAAAACCACAAAACTTCAGTTCTGATTTCACGAGGACACACACACAAGCAAAAGATTTCTCCAGAGAGCCAAAGACGCAATTTGTGTGTGACCCCAAACTGACCACGATCACAATAAGAAACGGGGATTTGTATCCAAGAGAGATTACGGGACAGATTCATCTGGAGGCCAGCAGAGGTTTCATAAAGTCCTGCCAGCACAGTCTCTCCCCGCAGAAATAAAACACAAATGAGGAAATAATTAGAGAGCGTCTGTGTGTGATTCACAACGCTTGCTCTCCGAAATGAACTTTTTACCCGAGAAAATGTATCAGCCGTAAACACTCCTCACTGGCACTGACACCGTAGTTTACATCATTGCATCGCATTATGGTCAAAATGCACCTTCTGGAGAATAAAAATGAAGAATACCGCATGAACTTTTCAAGATAAATTTCCTGCCTAGAGGAGAAGCTGTTACTCACCAAAATTAATTTTACTGCACACGCGTTTGGACAAAGTTTCGGGCCTGGTGTCAAAAAACGAAGCATAAAAGTTAGAAGGAAATAAAACATCTGCACATGTGTCAAAAACAATCCTGTAAATTAAGATCCGTTCAAAAAGAGAACAATTTAAAGCCAAACGCAGACATCCCTCATCATCTCTGCTTCAAATGCACCCGAGGAACATCCAAAGTTTAGCTTTAGTAATGCGGTCGAAATCGTGAAAAATAAAAGTTGGGTTTAATAAAACGTACTCTCAAACTGAGCTCAGATTAATATTATGGAGTCAATATTATTGAAGATCTCAATATTTCTCATCAAATTTACTCAAATCCAGATTTTCAGCAATCTGCATTTCATTTCTTCATGTGTTTCAACAATCACACTTTCATTTGATTATTTTTTATCCCAATTTTAATAAAAACATCTTCAAAAATAAGTAAATATTCATC
Source organism: Triplophysa tibetana (assembly GCA_008369825.1). Lineage (NCBI taxonomy): Eukaryota > Metazoa > Chordata > Actinopteri > Cypriniformes > Nemacheilidae > Triplophysa > Triplophysa tibetana. The sequence goes on along the minus strand of CM017894.1, from coordinate 18,003,307 downwards.
ATGTTTTTAGATACTAAACTATGAAATGCTCTTCGCAACCAAGACAGCACAATTCAGAAGTGAGATCCCCAGCATGTACACCATCATGAAATCAAGAATGCATTTCACCAAACTGTCCTGAGATCTTCAGAAGTCCTCACACAAACTGGAAAAGACGTTTTCAATGCATTCCAAAGAGGAGAATGCGAGAAAACTGCATTATGACACACAGATATTGAAATGCTGTCTATCACAGCGGTGTGGAGGTGTCAGATGAGGGGATTATAGCTCAAGGTCAATGCAACCTAGAGCTCAGATCGCATCGGGTCTGAACGGCCTGCGTCACTCAAACTCTCGTCGCTACGCTTTCCCTGCGTCTGTCGCTCATGCATCAGACGGATAAACAATCAATTATGTACAGCCGTTGGAGAGGAACACCTCAGATTTTCCTGCGGTACAACATCTGTGCAGAGAATGCGATGCTAATGACATGCATTTATTTATGGAATAAAGAATCGGCACAAACTTTTTGCCGAAAACCCCCTGTCTTGAGTCAAATGCGATTGCACGCTCACGTTTCCATTGCACGGATGCATTTTCTGTTGTCACGCCAAGAAACGAGATAGGTGATTGGCGTTTTAAAGACGCGGCGTTCCAGCAGGGGGCCTGGAAAAATGAAAACCAGAACAGCGGAGGAGAATTTATAAGACTGCGACAATTACAGATGTCACCTTAAAAACAGGCCGAGCTCTTTCAAACACGTTGGCTGTTTTATGAAAAGAAGTCTCGTTTCCTGTTCTTACACGCTGAATTCTGGAGGTTTGGGTCAAAGAAACGTCTCGCTCCGCTCTGTAAATGGATTGGGATCGACTGAGACAGTACAGATGAATAACAGCTACGTTATGAAAAAGCAATAAGCCCCGCGAAGCTTCGCGTCGTGCCTAACAACGCCCCTTAGCTGTTGTAAAATGCACTGTAACCCACGGCTTCTTGGGGCTTATTGCTTTAATATGCCTTTATTTAAGAAAAAAATGAAATATTAATATGAATAAATATTTACATATACATATAATTTAAATGGTTAGCAAATCTAAATAAATACATGTAAACATTTTCTAAATATATAAATGCAGACATACATTATGTAAATAAAGACTTTTATTCTGGATGTGATTCATCGTGATTAATCGTTTTGACAGCGCTAATATACACATATGAATAACTGAAATGTTTCTCATGTTTACAACTAAATGTGCTTCAATTTTCTACACAACTAATTTCAGACATTTATGTAATTCAACGTATAGAAATGCTTTGAAATGCATTGGATGAGTTTGAAGAAAAAGGAGTCAGTAAGAGATCTGACGGTAACTGAAGATCATCGAACTTCAATTTTTGTCAGAACATAACTTCCAAAGTTCAAATAATAAAATAGAAAAGTAACGAAACTGTATCGTATCGTATATATAAATAGAAAAAGATAAATATTTAGATTTTTATATACAGTATGTTTTTTTATTTTTTTTTTTATTTACAAAAATGTACAAAAATGGCTGTAAACTGTATTTATGTTCCAAATCTTGGTAACAGGGCTTCAAAAGACGCAAGCCTCATTGAAATTCGAATAGAACAAATTTATACACGGTATTTTCTGTTTTTTTATTTTAATTTTTTCACAAATTTACACATTGCTGAAAACTGTATTTATGTTTCAAATGTTTGTCAGAGGGCTTCAAAAGACGAAAGTCACATAGAAACGTCGCATTTAATATCACCTCGTCTCCAGCGGTTTATAACATTTCAACGATAAAGACTCGTGCCGTTCTTATTTATTCATCTCAAAGAGACGAAACTCGAATCAAACTAAAGAAAAGGAGGCCGGTGAACTCAAAAATGACCGTTCTGATTTCCCACAATCCCTCTGGTGATGCACTGACAAAGCCACATTCACAGAGGGAGGCGACGGGCGCTTCTGTCCACAGCCTGAAAAGAAATGAATGGAGTCCAGGAGTTTGGACGCGGATGGGGCGAGATACAGAAGAGAGAATAAAAGCTCAGCTCTCTGTGGTACAGCCAGCGGCCACTCTCAATTGGTTCATTCCAATCTGTTAACAGTGAAGAATGGACCACACACACACACACACACACACGTACACACTGCTATCTCAGATAACAGCTTTCTTACACACCGCAGGAAAGACTAATAAACTTTGCGGGACATTATTGGGCTAATCGTTGGGTGCAATGAAACACACAGAGAAGAGAAAAACATGAAAAATCTCACACACTTATTCAATCACAGCACCAAATCGAATTTTTCACTCAAATATGACATTTATTTATGATTTATTTTACTTTCCATATGAGGCTTGCACCTTTAAAACCTTGTAACCAAGATTTGCAACACAAATACAGTTTATAGCAACTATTTTTCGCAAATGTTTGTAAGATTAAAGAAGGAAAAAAGACAAAACCTACATAAAATAAATATTTAAAATATTTAGATAAAAACATTCGCATATATGCATACTAGGGTTGTGTGATGTTAAAGAAAAATACGATGGCATGCTAAATAATGCGATATTCGAAATGCAATACGAGATTCATTTTTTAAATAAATTTAAATTGTTTTAAAATATAATTAAATAAATAATGTAACCGAAAGGGCTGCACAGTATTGAAGAAAAATGTGAAATACAATAACTTAATAAATAATGCGATGTGCGATAAAATAACGTTTCAAGTTTGTGAAATATATATTTAAAAACTGAAAATGATATAACCAACATTCATATTTTACATTATTTCTGATTATTGATCAACTTCCACACAAGTCTCTATGCTATCTGCATTAACCTAAAACTTAAAGACTATAGACCACTTCGCAAGATGTAAACACCTGTCCAGAACCACTTCCGGTTACAGTTTGATTTAATTACATTTCGCATATATTATTTAAACTTTAAGACATTGTTAACATTTTGATTCAGTTAAAAAAAGCATTTTGTTCAACCATTGTGCAGTTTTAAAAATCTGAAACAGGAAGTTCTTTTGAACAGCTTTGGGTCGGCGTTGTTTACGTCATCCAGAGTGGTTTATACGTAACTGTTGAAGTTTTTTAATAATTCAGTTATTGCAAAATATTGCGATATGCACATTTCGATGTTCCGGTAATTTCAATATATTGGGCAACCCTAATGCATATATTTGAGAAAAATTTGTATGTAAATTGAATGACTGATAAATATAAATAAATACATGTTTATATTTCCTAAACATGTAGGCGTTTATAAACAGAAATGAATTTGCACAGCATTCAGACATATATTGTGTAAACACACATTTTTTTCCTAATGTGATTAACCGCGATTCATCATTTGACAGCCCTAAAATATTTAACCTATATTAATGTATACCATTTGTTTTCTCTCTCCCTCGTTTCTAAAATAAGGAATAATGCATATTTACATTGATAGGACCACCTGAGACAAATCTGATCCTTAAATGAGATCATTGAGATCAATCCTAAAGCAATAACAGCTTCATATAAACTGGCGTCGTCTGTGTGTTTTACGAACGCTTCAATACATTGTTCAAAGTAAAGTAATCTGTTGGTTGTCATTTCAGAGCAGGCGTTATAGATGAGAGTTTGTTTAACGCCTCCATTCACCAGCGCAAAACTGCAAACTCAGTGATAAACCCCACGGCCATCTGCACACCACCAATCAAAGATTTATCAATATAGTTTTTCCGAGAACAAACTGCCGCGGTCGGCATTTCCAACTAATTACCGTCTCTCAGAGGAAAGAAAGAAAGACTTTCATTAGGCCGAGGGTGGACGCGGGTCCAGATTATCCTCCTGTAAAGTGTGTTTGCATTGGAGCCCTGCGTGAGCTTTGAGAAAGAGGAAAACCTCTCTCCGGGCTTCTCTTCTGAAGGGAACAGATGTGCTCCGGCTATTAATTGCAGCACCTGTGACTGAAGTGTTGAATTATGAGAGAGCACACACACACACACACACAAGCGAGAGACGCTTGAAAGAGTGAACGAGCTGCAGAACTTCATTTCAAACAGCAGATACTCTCTGTAGAGCCCCGAGAAATTCTCTGTTTCAGGCAAAAGAGAGGCAGCGTCTCATTAAAAGTTGGACGCTTTCGGGCATCTCAGCCGAACTTACAGGCGCCCTTTGATTACGTCGCACTGCCGGCGCACGCTGGGAGACGCTTTCATGAAGCTGGCCTCAAAAAGAGAGGGATGAAATTAAAACAGCTCGGAGACGGGCGGACGGAAGTTGGCGGAGCGGATCGGTGCTTGGCATCGGTCTCGCTTTCAAACAATAGAGTCCAAAAGCAGTGCAGACGCTTTTCTTGAGTATCTTCCAAAACGGCTTTTTGTGAGATGAAACAGTCACGCGGCGCAAGAAAACGCCACGGAAAGATTTAGAGGCTGTTCGACTTAAAGAGAGCATGAGAAAGAAAACTGTGTTTCCACAATTTGAAGAGTTTGGTTCCAAAATGAAATAAGTCATGTTATCATGTTATCAATAATCATGGTTTTATCGTGTTTTATTGTGTTAGTTAGTTGAGTTTTGCGAGTTATTATGAATAAATCAAAACGAACCACTGTTCCATTGATAATAATTGGAACGCACAATAAATTGATTTTGGAGACATTTTGAAATCTCATTTTGTTACCAAACTCTTCAATTATACATTTAGTTTTATTTTGTAAGAACAAAACTGTTCAGTAAGAACTCTAAGAACAGTTTAGGAGAAACACCGGAGACTAAGTGAACACTTTATCAAATACCATTGAGAACGTCATCAAATGATTTGAGCTATAAAAGAGAACAATTTGAGAAATAAACAAAACAGGAACAAACTTATGACGGAGCTGAAATGCAACATGCAAAAAATGGCATTCTTGTGAAGTCTTGTTTTTAGTAAAAATATCTCAAACTTCTTAAATAAATATTAAATTTCTTGACAAGAAAGGTGACCATAGATATTTAGTCTCTTTTTAAGGAGGAAATATAAGAATGAAGTTAGTTTATGGTAAAAATCTGCCAATGGGGTGAGAAACATAACCTTGAATTTGGCACTTGAGAAAAAGGTCAAACTAAATTCAAGTTTATTTTTCTAAACGCATTGGGAGATTTTTTGGCTTGTTTTTACCATAAACGTGCCTAATTCTTATATTTTACTCCTTAAAAATAAACTTAATATATTGGGTCACCTTTCTTGTCAAGAAAGTGCATCTTGATTTAGGAATTTTTAGATATTTGTACTAAAAAAAAGACAAATACACTTTGTAAGAATGTGTTTTTTTGCAGTGCACAGCAGGTTAAAAGCAAATCGATTTCATATCGATGATTTGCAGAAAAGAAATGAAGATGATTTCTTCTGACTGTTACTGTAAACGCGGCTCTTGTCATTTATTTGTCATCCACGAGTACCGGCGGAGCGTCAGGGGTGGTGTATCTGCCATCACAGCTGTATCTCTCTGTAAGTCGACGTGACGCCGACAACCGCTCGACTGCGCCGAGCATCTCACAGAGACATTGCTGCGGGTAGTCGACTCAATCACATGAACAGATGCATTCTGGGAATTCCGAGGGCGGGCAGGCATTTTAATATCGATCCGCGCAGTAGAATTTAATCCATCCGAGCTCTGCCGTTCCTCTCTGGGGATGTGAGAAATTCAACCTTATAAGTGTTTATGTGGATAAAGACGGCGCTTTGGGACGGGCGCCACGCAAACACACCAAAAAGTCCCTCGGGAGGACGAACACACAGCGGGATTCTCATTATAAAAGCCTGATTTTCTTTAAAGAGCCTGTTTAAAATGTTGAAGGACACGAAGCACTTCATGCCGTACAGCGGTGAATCTTCACTCTTGTAATAAAGATGTTTATATGTGGGCGAATGTTATCACGACTTGCGTTTCTATTACCTCGTCTGAACATTAATCTGAAAGACGACACGCTTGAAGAAAGCGAACGGGAAGATTTTCTCCTATTGGCTTGACTAATTATCTTCTAGGAGGAAGAGGCTGACGTTCAGCATTAACGCTCGGTTGGACATCCACATCAGTACCTGCGGTCCAGATTATCCGTTTATCAAAGAGATGTATGTCGAGTAGAAATGCACGCCTAGAATATAAACAAGCAATTATTTGAAGAAAGTGTGAAAAACAAGTGAAAATAATGCCAGCGATCCTCCATACTTAAAGAGGAGAGATGAGATGACTCATAGCAGAAAGCTGACTCTCGGGGTTAACATACGCTGCTTCAGCAACACCAACACGTATCTGTACATTTACTGTGTCAGCAAATATTCTTCTGTTCTTTCTGCAGAAATAAATGCGACGACTGCGATGGGTTACTCGTGCATGATTTATACCTTCAGCTGATGGGTTTTATTAGGACATGTCACTTTGACCTCATTGAAAGGTGAATAAAGTGAGCCGGAGTTCAAACAGAAAGGGCGAAAGAAGTCAAAGTTTTGAGTGCAGCGCGCTGTGATTGGTTGTTTTGTCTCGGATCATTTGAGTGCTGTGATTGGTTAAGCCTCTCTTTCTCTAGTTTCTTTCACTATGGTTGATCGATATAGAGTCTCTGCGCTGTGATTGGTTGTTCCGTCTTTGATCATTTGAGTGCCGTGATTGGTTACGTTATTTTATCCTGCAGTTTGGCCGATTGAATCTCTGCGCTGTGATTGGTTGTTCTGTCTTGGATCATTTGAGTGCTGTGATTGGTTAAGCCTCCCTTTCTCTAAATCGATCAACCATAGTGAAAGAAACTAGAGTCTCTGCGCTGTGATTGGTTGTTCTTTCTCGGATCATTTGAGTGCTGTGATTGGTTAAGCCTCTCTTTCTCTAGTTTCTTTCACTATGGTTGATCGATATAGAGTCTCTGCGCTGTGATTGGTTGTTCCGTCTTTGATCATTTGAGTGCCGTGATTGGTTACGTTCTTTAATCCTGCAGTTTGGCCGATTGAATCTGTGCGCTGTGATTGGTTGTTCTGTCTCGGATCATTTGAGTGCTGTGATTGGTTAAGCCTCTCTTTCTCTAGTTTCTTTCACTATGGTTGATCGAGTCATCGAGTCTGTGTTCTGTGATTAGTTGTCCTGTCTTGCATCGTTTAGTGCTGTGATTGGTTAAGCCTCTCTTGGTGATCGAGTGTCTTCGCTGTGATTGGTTGTCCTGTCTTGCATCATTTAAGTGCACTGACTGGTTAAAGGAATACACTACACTACTTTTAAACCTGGACAGATTAAAAACAACTAGACAGAATTTTTAAAAGGTTGCGGAGAAAAACAGGGCATAACACACACCGCGTTAAATTCTACAGACTAGCGCAGACTTTTTGCAACAAGTCCAGACTGAAAATCAGGGGAAAATCTGAGCAAAAGTCTTCTAGTGTGTGGTTGAACGAGTCTCTGCGCTGTGATTGGTTGAGTCACCGTGACTGTTCTGCAAAAGCACAATGCTAGACCATATCGCTAGAAATGTCAAGATCATGGGTTTGAATGATAGAAAACCGACAAACTGAGAAATAAATGAACCGTAAGTCACAAATCAAGCGCAAGCTTAAAGATCAAATGTGATTGGTCGAGAGTCTGACTTACCTGTACAGGAGTAATCGTCAATACGGATAAATCCAGTGTGACAGATGCACATGAAGGATCCGAGCGTGTTCACACACTGCGTGTTCTCATGACAGTAATGTCTCCCCTCGGCACACTCGTCGATATCTGTGGAAACACCAGAAAATCACTCACGGTGCCACATGCTTTAAAGTGAAAGCTCTTAGTTAAAGCTTTGCAGGCTCGATGCTTGCGAGAAGTGAGTCATGAAGTGAGACCTGATCGAGATGCTTCACACCACCCACATGAAAAATGGTAGAATACCAGATATTGTTTGAATTACATAATAGCAGCCCGGAGACGCGCTGCAAACATGACCGCCGAGTGGCACGACTTCCCTAAACGGATGTAAACTTTACTAAAGTAAACTGTTAACTCATTTTTCTCTGTTAATGTCTACGCTCTCAGACAATAGCTGTCACTGGGGTGGTTACCTTAAGGGCTCCTTATCCTACATCAGGTCCAAAACACAAAATGATGAGATAAATGTCTTGTTCCTCTAGAAACAAAACTTTACGTTTTTTCTGACAGTGTACGATAGTCTGCTCTAATATGAACATCTCTTCTCAACATATAAAACATTGATACTGTAGTATATACCATAGCGCACTTTGATATTTACTATAGTGTACTGTAGTATCTCACAGAGAACACATCACATTGTTACTGTACACTATTGTATTCTGTAATTATAAATACACTGATTCATGGAACTGTGGTAAACGTTGATATTTACTGTAGTAAATCATAGTAGTATACAGTGGTTTATTAATTACTTCACTTAATGTAAAGTACATACTGTAGTTTGCTTTAGCATTTACTATAGTAAATAATAACGTAGTAAATTCTAGTGTACTGTAGCGTATTATTTCTTCACTTAATATACTGTAGTTTACTTTAGTATTTACTGTAGTAAATCATTGTTTAGTAAACGGTTGTATTCTGTAGTATATTAATTACTAAATTACTTGATAAAACTATAGTATATACTCTTGTGTACTTTGTCATTTACTATAGTAAACTGATGTATAATGCAGTATATTGTAGAAATCACTGTACTTTATACTGTAGTATTCTCTATTATGAACTGTAATACATTGATAAACGGCAGTATTTAATATAGTTAATGTAGGATGCTATAGTATCTTAGAGAAAATACTTCAGTACAGTATTCTGTAATATAAAGTATGCTACATTGATAAACTGTAGTGTAAGTGATCTATGGAAACATAAAAACAACCAAATGTATCTGGAAGTCCTCACTAAATCTAGTTTTTGCTTTCTAACCATGATCCAAGATGTCTTCTGATAAAAGCATCTGCTAAAAGATCACAAACTAAAACACTTCACTGTCAACACAGAAGAAACTGGTGATGATGAAAACGTAATAAAAAAAGCATCCGAACAAGCTTTCCCATGTACGCTGCATATGAGTGACGGTACAATAATGACACACCAATCAAGAGTTAAGAGTCCTTTCTGGAATCAAGAGTCTTTTTGAAACCATTCTGCGACGTAAAGAGCTCAATGTGCTTTCAGAAGACATCATGACACACTGAGCGACGTCCTGGCGACTTCTTGAATTTATCACAGCCAGATCAAATATAAGGTATAAAATCAAATTTCATAGACTTACAGATCTAATAAAAAGCCTTATGAATTTTCACCGGCGGCGTTCTGTTGTATTTGTGATGAATTCAAAGTGGCTTTATGGCTCAGGGCTTCAATTGAAACTATAACCCAATTTACTTCGAACCCTCGTCCTTCAGCATAACCTCCGTCGTTTCTCTCCGCTAATTCACTTAACTTCGGCTTCATCTACAGGTTGCATGATAAAAGCTCTCTATAGAGAAAGAGAATCACCAGATCATTCTTCAGAAACACACACGTCTACACAAGACACACACGCTCGCTCTCAGCCTGGAGAAAATCGAACGACCTTGCTCGAGTCGAGAGTAAATCAGTACGTCTGAACGAGCGGTCCTCCCTCTGTCATCAGTCACAACGTCTTGCACCCGCCCGCTTACACCGGTACATACACCCCGTTTACCAAGCTCACATATATCTCATATTCTGCTGTTTTTCTGATATAATATCATCGCATTAACCTTTTTTTCTCTTAAAACTGTCGAAAGAGAAAGAAATGTGAGTCTGGAGGTGTAGATTGTAGAGGTGAAATAATCTGGATTTGAGTAAATGTGATGAGAAATGTTTGAGTTGGTTTTGAGATCTTCAATGATATTGACTGCAGACGAGACAAATCTGAGCTCAGTTTGACACATTATTGACGTCTCTTCTCAAACTCTGATGACAGACGACATTTGTCACATTGACTCTTTTTCTCAAGAGAAATATCTGAGACGCTGATGAGATCTCAGCAAAAGTTTTCTTCGTTTCCATTTAATCTCATTGATTTCTACGAGAAATAATTGAGATATTAATGAGATCTCATGTGTGATTTTTCCAATGTCTTTTGCAATTTTATGTTTTGTTGTGTTTTGCATGCAATGTTTTTTCTGAACTGTTTTGCATTTCTTTATTTTTCTCCCCGTAGTGCTCCTTTCTCTGCCTCTCTTAGTGTGATCCGTCTGTCTATAGAAACAGAACACACACCGTGTGTTTGCCTGATACACGAATGCTAGGAAATACAAATCGGTCTCCCACAGATCTCCACTGTAAAATAATATGGTAAAAAAACGTACAATCACAGAAAGTACAGCAAATTAACATTATTTTACAGGGAAAACCTTTTACAGTTTTTACAGTACCAGATATAAAAAAACGGGTTTTCCCTGTAAAATGATGCTAATTTGTTGTATTTATCTGTAAGTTTACGGTTTTGAGCGAAATATTTATTTTTCTTACAGTTTATTTTTTGAATACGGTCAAAAACTATAATATTACAGAACGAGACCACACATTTACAAGAAAATGGGAAAAATGATTTAATATACATCCTTTCATTTTTTTACACTATATTTAAGTTTTTCCAGTTAACAGAAAATATTCATATTTTTTACAGTGTGTGTCTCAAACGCAACCCGTACTAATATGTGATGCATTTCAGGAACACACGTGATCAAATTCAACCAGATGAATCACAGACGGCTGGACTTATAAAACAAAAGACGACAAGTAGTGATGCTGGTAAAATAAATATCACATGTTACAAACCAGCGAACGTCCAGTACAGATCTGTTCTATCCTCCTGAGTATCAAGGCTTATTACTTCAGAAACACAGAAGTACGTCCGACAGACCTGCACGCTCACAATTTTCACAAAACAACGATCCAGATGCAAAAACACAAAACCCCACATGCTTGAGGTTTATCAAGGTTAACCTCCCTTAGACTTTTAAATGGGAAAATGCGCATTGATTTCTCTAATGTCAGGCGAGCGCTCGATAAACACCCAGAGCCTTGTGGAGAGACACCCAGAGCCTTTCTTGAGCGCGTCGTCCGCTGCTTAGCAAATAACCCGTCGCGCGAGCTAACACTAATTAGTGTGCATGCTTAACACTCTTGAGAGAGCGTTTAACGTGGACGAGTAGACCTCGGCCATTAGGATCCACTCCCACGTGCCGCTCGAAAGCCGACAAAGAGAAGAAACCTTGAAAGTGTCTTTAATAAGTAATGAGATTTGGCACAATGACAACAAAGCAGCAATAACATGAAAAAGGGACACTGGCACTACGCGCCGCTATTGTCTCATTACCTTGCGTTTACAGCCAATAAATCACGGCGCTATCTGAAGCGATTCTTTTTCATTCTCAGCTAGGAGAGCATAATAAAGCTAGTAAACTTTCCAGCGATGCAGCGAGAGAAAATGGACTGTGGCAGGCCGGATTAATCCTAATGAATTGTTTTGTCTCTTGTAAAGCGCTCTCTAAACGAAAACCAGAGCGAGCGCGTCCCGCGAGAGCTCGGGAACGGACGGACGAGAGACTCTCGTTCATCACGGGTGCAGAGCCCTCAAACAATATCAGATCATAATCGATTGTCATTTACAGCTTATTCAGAAGAGTCACCAGAGGTACGGTGGAGAAGCGGCAGGAGATTGGAGGACGATCTCAATGGCATCTTTCTGTATTCACGGTTAATGATAAAAATAAATGTTGGTACAATGATGTCTGAATGAACTCATGCCAAAGAAGAAGCACAGATGAGATCTCTTTCGTTTCTCTTCAGACAACAATAAGAAATGGAAAGCAATGGGAGCTTAAGTCTCAACTGTGTCTCAGATATTTCTCGTGAGAAAACAAGTCTTGAGAAGAGATGTAAAGAATGTGTCAAATTGAGCTCAGATTTGTCTCGTCTGCAATCAAAGTCCATATTATTGAAGTTCTCAATATCAACTCAAACATTTCTCATCAACTTTTTGCAAGAAAATTTCAAAAATGTCTTCTTTAGAGTTTGAGAAGAGATGTCAGCAATGTGTCAAACTGAGCTCAGATTTGTCTCGTCTGCAATCAAAGTCCATATTATTGAAGTTCTCAATATCAACTCAAACATTTCTCATCAACTTTTTGCAAGAAAAAATTCAAAAATATCTTCTTTAGAGTTTGAGAAGAGATGTCAGCAATGTGTCAAACTGAGCTCAGATTTGTCAAGTCAATATTATTGAAAATCTCAAAATGATCTCAAATATTTCTCAATAAATTTACCCAAATCAATCTTTTAAAGATATATACACTTCTCCTAGACATAAATGAGGGTTAAGAAGAACAAATGGACACTTTAGCATTAGTCTCATCTGAGTCTCATATATTTCTCCTGAGAAAAAGAGTCAACATTGAGAATGATCTCAAACATTTCTCATCAAGTTTACCCAAATCAATCTTTTAAATATTTGTATTATTTCGCCTAGATATAAATGAGGGTTAAAGAAGAGCAAACGCACACTTTAGCGTAAGTCTAATCTGAGTCTCAGATTTTTCTCCTGAGAAAATGAGTCAGAAAACTCACAAATGTCTCAGTTTGAGAAGAGACGTCAACAATGTATCAAACTGATCTCAGATTTGTCTCGTCTGGAATCAAAAGTCAATATAATTGAAGATCTCAATATAAACTCAAACATTTCTCATCAAGTTTACCCAAATCAATGTTTTCAATATCTTAATTATTTCTCACAGACATAAATGTGGGCTATAGAAAAAAAAATGGACACGTTTGCTTAAGTCTCATCTGCATCTCAGTTATTTCTCCTAAGAAAAACAAAATCTCACAAATGTGTCTGTCATTAGAGTTTGAGAAGAGACAATGTGTCAAACTGATCTCAGATTTGTCTCGTCTGCCTTCAAATGTCAATATTATTGAAGATCTCAATATCAACTCAAACATTTCTCATCACACTTTACACCTCATGGATCTACACAATAACACCCTCATTTATCTCTCTTGTTTAAGGAGAACCACCTGAGACCGCGATGAGACGCAATTAAATCTCCCTCACATCTTCTGAACTCTTAAAGAAGCAATAACACTTTTCTCAAGGTGAAGTCATTTTTTTTGCACAATAACATGATTGAAAACGAGTGCAAATGCAAAAACATCGACCTGCGAATGAAACACGTGATAATAAAACAGAATCAGGTTCACAGCCGTCACACTTCTAATCTCATTTACAGTAATAAGATTTAAGATTCATCGGCACTTTTACAGTCGGTATGAATTACCCCACAATCACCTGCTGACATTTCTCCGTTCAGACCTCCAGCAAATGACATTGAGCACCTGCTTCACCCATCACCATCACACCAGTGTACGCTGTACAGTCCATAAGGCTTCTTTACAGACGGAAATTACCGCGGTAAAATCTGAGGCTCAATCTCTACAGCTTCAAGGTCAATTGTCTATAAATCCGATGCTTTTATAAACATGACCAGCAAATGTCTGTGATGTGTGTTTTGGTCGAGGTAACATGTCACACACGTCTGGATTTTCCTTCAACTTTGAATATGTGAACTGAATGAAGAGCAGTTTGAGAATCCATCCCTCTACAATAATAAGAACAATCTTGAGTTCATAGTCTCTCTCCATCTCATCCGCTGTTTGATTGAAACCTGTGTTAGACGGCAAACCAGCGTGAAGACACCGAAAAACAGGCTTTCTACCCCAGTCGGGCGGGCGTGGAAGAGTAACCCGCTGGTTGGAGTATTCCCACGGGCCCGTGCCACTCCACCTCTCCCATGAAATATTGAAACAGGACTGATCTCATCAGCACAGACTCGCTCTATTTTTAACTCGCCAATGCTCATGACGCCTCTAAAGAACTAGACGCCGCGCGTCTTGAGAGATATTCCACGCTTCTCTGCCTGCATAATGAAGACGGGAAACGTCTCTCCAAACCTCGACGAGACAATGTCGGGGTGAGGCGGGGACCTGCCATGTTTCGCCTCAGGGTTTCCACGTTGCTTCGCCATTTTCGATCTTGTTTGATGAGAAACACGGCGGGGAAGGTGACGTCTGAAGTTCTGTTTAACATGTTGCTTTATACGGTCAAGGTCATGGGTTCAGAGGAAAGTCTGTTTATTTAGAGGAATAATTGTAAATAATTATGTAAAATGTACAATTAAATATAAAGAAAGGAAAAGCTCAAATATATATTATTTCATTCACGGGTTTATTTAACAATATGGATTAACTCAGATGCAAAACTTTTTCCTCTCTATTCCTCTCTAAAACTGCATTTTATTTAACGTTTTTATTTTCTGTGAGATCGTACCGACAGTTCAAATTATAAATCATTTCTGTATGCGTACAATTTTCAACGTCGATTTGTGTATTTGCTCAAAAACTTTTTCCCAATTTTTAAAAAAAATATAATAATGAGTTTATGACTTCAATATATTATATTTAGTGGTGGGCCGTTATCGGCGTTAACGTGAGACTCTTATCGGGCGATAAAAAAAATGTCGCCGTTAATCTATTCTCAAAGTCGGGTTGGGAGCTGGGTCTATACTACGCAAGCTATGATGACTTTCACATTGATATTTTAGCGCGGATGTATACCTAGCCGATTTGCACTGTAGGGGGCGAGAACGAGTCTTGGAACCTGTATGCCCCGTTACTGTGATATTACCACATCAAACGTGAAGTACTAACAGGGATGCAGCTATGAAGCCGCCCGGTTTGCTTCAGGTTGTTTGCACCTTGTCCAATGCGGAATTGGTTAACTGTAGGAGTTCTTCCAGTCTCAAGTACAATGTAATGTGATTAAGAACTTTAATGTTTAATTTAAATGTGTAATCTGAGTTAAATGAATCAGTCATTAATTATTAATTGCTCTGTTTCTGTCTGTCTGTCTGTCTGTCTGTCTGTCTGTGTGTGTCTGTGTGTGTGTCTCTGTCTGTCTGTGCAGGTACATCACTGAGCTCCTTATTTGGGTAGCACACATATTCTGAATGCCTTCGGCAGAATTCAAATGAGCCATTTTAATCTAGATTAATTCCAAGATTACGGTGAGATTAATCTAGATTAAAAAATGAATCTATGCCCACCACTAATTATAACATTTATTTAAATTATTAAGAAAAATATATAAATTAAAAAAGAAAAAAGTCATTAATAAAAGTTTACGGTTTTACACATGGATTTATGGATTTACCCCCAAAAATGATTTTTTTTTCATTTACCCACCAAAATAACACTACAGATTGCAGGTTTAAATATAAAAATCTAAATATATACGCAAAATATTTCAAAATATGTAAATACAAAATCGTAACCAAAAATAAAAACTATTTTATAAATCACGAATATCGATTTTTACAATAATTTATAGTTAAGTAATGGTTTATATTTAAAAGATCAAATAAATACATAAATTAGATTAATAATAAATGATTACAAATCAAAGAAAAGATCAAACAAATATGTAAATATTATTATTATATATATACACGCACCACATCTGACTGAGATTCAATGTTTGCCGAACCAAATCTGCACAAAGCAAATCTTTCAATTAAAAAGAGCAGATATCCTCCTCTAATGATGGAAACCACGGCACCAGGTGTTACTTCCTATAACCAGCAAGGTTAAAAAAGAACAAGGTGACAAATAAGTCTGGAAGTGGGACACTGCTGGTGAATCCGTCTCATCCGCTAACATTTCTGGGTTACACGTGGCTTATATTTCTTCATAATTCTGTCATATTTCACCTTTGTTTCAAAACACATATCCGCCACGGTTTCCCGTTCGGACGTCCGCAACGCATTCCCACGGGCACGTTTAGGAAAAAGCGTCCTGCGTGCTCATATTAAGCCGATAGCATCTTTAATTATTCATATTCTCCTGCTCTTTGATAATTACCTGACCAGCCGTGCATGTGAGGCGAGGGGCGGCCGGCGGCTGGATCCTTCCTACGCATCTCCTGGGTCTATTTTTAGCCGGCGAGATGAACAGGTTTCATTAGAGACCCGACTGATGTGCGGGGAGGTGACGGGGGCCGCAGCGTCCCCAGAAACTCAGCCACAGTCATTACACATTCAACAAAAGTAGGCCAGACGGAGCTCGGGCTCGGCGATGAGAGGATGAGGAAGGTGGAGGCGAGACTTTGATGACTTACTCACACCCGTGACCAATGTCAGCCAATTAAAATGCCAATGGAAGACGTGTTTGTTTCAATCCTACGTGACTTGTGCACGGCTGTTAGTTCAGACAGTTAGGATAAAGAGAGCAGGAATCTCTTGCAAAATGACAATCCAGCAATCGCTAAAGAGAGTAAATCACATCATAAGATATCATAAAATATCTTCTTAAAGGGACAGTTCACCAAAATATTACAAACGCAACTCACCGTGACTATCTGGTGATCCCTAAAAAAATTATATCCACTACCTTGAAGTCAACACACTATTCTGCCAGTTTTTTCAAAAGTGCAGTTATTTTGAGAAAGCAATGACCAATGTGCTTGGTCAAACTGCGCGTTCACGTGTGTTCAACGTATTCATACGACAGATCGGCTGACCCCCAAAGAAAGCATTTGATTGACAGCTCACCTTCGCAGTAAGCGCCGTCCTCGCGCAGGGGACGGAAGCCGTTCTTGCAGCTGCAGCCGGCTCCGGCGTCTAGGTTTATGCACTCCGAGTTCTCTGCGCAGACGTTGGCTTCCGAGCAGAAGTCGTGACCTTTAACCCAGGGTGTAAGAGGTCAGTGTAACTCACTTCAAAAATAAGTCAGTAAAGGAGAAGTTCACTTTAAGAATATAAATTCATGATCATTTAGTCACTCCCATGTCATTAAAGATGTTTATGTGTTTTTTCTCTAGTGGAAGAGAAATGAAGGTTTTTGATGAAAATATTGCAGGATTTTTCTCCAGATTTTTCTCCAGTACATGATCATGAAAATGTATTTTGAAAGTGAACTTCTCCTTTAATAATGTCTGAAATGATTGTCTTTGAATGTACCTCTGCAGACTTTGCAGCATCGGTCGGTGAGGGTCAGCTGTTCAGATTCAGAGCAGGTGAGCGCTGGACAGTCTTCAGCGTTTGAAACTCTGTGCATCGTTCGGTCCTGAAAAACCAACAGAATATCAACCTGACCTCAATGCTTCAATGGACTCATGTCATGTGTTTCTATCATCTGCTATTACACAAAATTAGGTTTAGTATAAACACAAACTCTCTGTACTGATTTGAATATATAAATGACATGACTCAGTTTTAAACAGAGCGCAGCACTAACACATAAACATCTACACACAGCACACACATATCAGTCGTACCCTGCACTCGAACAGCTGACAGGGTCTGCTCGGATGATGCACGGCACGACGCTCCCCTTCCACCAACATCTGCTCTGAAAACAGACACATCGCTGCAGAGACACAAAAACAAACATCAACAAACACTCAAAACACACTAACACATGTGAAAATACACACACACACCTGTGCACAAACATACACCTGTGCACGGATATCTAAGCAGAAACACACACATCTGTGTGTACACACAAACACAGCTACACAAACACACATCTGTGTGTACACACAAACACAGCTACACTAGCACACAACTGTGCAGAAACAGACACACACACCTGTTCACAAATATACACCTTTGCACAGATATCTAAGCAGAAACACACATCTGTGTGTACACACAAACACAGCTACACAAACACACATCTGTGTGTACACACAAACACAGCTACACAGACACACAACTGTGCAGTAACACACACACCTGCGCAGAAATACACACATCTGTTTACAAACACACACCTGAAAAAACACACAACTGTGTAAAAACACACACACATTTGTGCACACATAACAGACACACGCACACCTTCACACCGACACACACATGTGCATACGGATAAACACCTTTGCACAAACACACACACCCCTGCAGAAAAACACGCATTTGTGCACAGATACGCACTCATCTTCTCACAGACACACCTGCATGCAGATACACACTTGTCCACAAAGACACACCTATGCAAAGACACACACACCTGAACACAAATACATTTAAAAACCTGTGCACAAACACACACACACATCTGTGCACAAACAGACACACACTCATCTTCTCACAGACACGCACCTACTGACACACACCAGAATGCATATACACAGCTGTCCACACGCACACCTATGTAAAGACACACACACCTGAACACAAATACATTTAAAAACCTATGCACAAACACACACACACACATCTGTGCACAAACAGACACACAACTACACTTTGACACACACACACACCTGCATGCATATACACACCTGTCCACAAACACACACCTATGCAAAACACACACACACCTGAACATAAAAACATTTAAAAACCTATGCACAAACACACACACACACACATCTGTGCACAAACAGACACACAACTACACTTTGACACACACACACCTGCATGCATATACACACCTGTCCACAAACACACACCTATGCAAAACACACACACACACACACCTGAACACAAATACATTTAAAACCTGTGCACAAACACACAAACTTCTGTGCACAAATAGACACACATGTCTGAGTATAAACGCACACACACATACACCTGTGAGCATAAACATCAGAATTAAACATTAATTATGTTTGTTAATGTCTCTAAACTCTCTGAGCAGCAAACAAGACACAAGTAGAAGTGATAATTGTTCCCAGGACGGCCATTATCACCTCAGACTGCCACATTTCTCCTGTGATTGTGTGTAAACAGATCACAACATGTATAGCAACACCCGCGGGTTAAAGGACATCTCTGAATCTGACACAGAACGATGGACGTAAATAAAATATGACAAAAAGGATACACAACACTAAACAAAAATCTCAAACACAATAAGTTGAATGATATAAAATGTTTGTGTATGTAGAAAACGGTGAGTTCTGTTATGTGTTTAATCACCGCTGTTGTGTATTAAAACACATATTTAACGATAATTATAATGAGTGTATTTCATAATAATAGCAGCATTCATTATTAAATACTTCATCATTTCATTACAGGTTTGTGTGAATATGTTTCTCTGCATGATATGAAGTGTAAAGAACGGGCAGAACATTAAGGAGATTAACTTTCATGAGAGGCTTTGAAGCAGAGCCTTTGTCAGACGACCACAAACACAGACAAAAATCCTTTGTAGATATTTGATGAAAGAGTCGTCCGTCTAAATGATTTAATATTGAAACAAATATTCAGAAATAAATCTTTAATGTTTTAGTGCGGCATTCAGATGAATGTTTGGAAAGCAGCTATGAGCCAGACCAGACGACTCTTATTCTTTTCATGGGAATTATATTTAAAATATATGTATTATGTTTCAAATAAAATATAGATAATCATATATTTTAATTATTATTATTGTTTAAATGTAATTAAATCTAATCATTTAATTTAATACATTTTTCCAGATTTCTCTTTACTTGTGCGATTTGTTTCACTTAGAGTTATAATAGTTTTGTTTTTACTTTTATTCATATTTTAAATTAGCTCTAATTTTTTTTGTTTTTTTTGTTTTAAAAATAGCAAATTTGTAATATGTTTTGTCACTTTATTTGTTTATTTTTATGTACCTATTTAAAATTATATATTTTTTATTTTTTGTTTATTTTAGTGCCTTAAAATTATTTCAGTTTATTTCTTAGACAAAATTAAAAATTATTATTATTATTATTTTAAATGTGATTAAATGTAATTATTTAATTTAATGAATTATTTCTTCAACAACATTTACATTTTTTGTTTTTTAAGTCTTTCGGCTCTTCAGCTTTGTAATAAAGACACAAACAAACCAGACTCGCATCTTTCAGCCTAAAGTTCCACATCGACAGGTTCTGTGATTATAAACTAATGAATAAGCCGAGCCGATAACGAGCGGGTTAATGAAGCTGAGCTCAATTATCACTCATTTCATTCTCAATATTTTACACCGGGGTGAAATAAACGTTACAATATTACAACTGTGATTTTATTTCTACTCGATAAAGGAAACGTAGTTTCGCCTATAAAGTGGCTGAGATGTTTAAGATCAAATTTTTTATTTGCATAACCCTTGCGGGGCTGCGAGTTATTGGCTGCTGATAAATAATTGATTTGAATATGCAAATGTGCCGGTTGTCACCTCTGGAGGAGACTTGAGGATGTAGCTTAGCAACGCAGGCGTGTGGTCAGTCGTCAAGCAACCCTGTGGAGGCGGCTGTGAAGAGTGTGTGTGTGTGTGTGTGTGAAGAGGAAAGTGCTATTGTTGGCACTGAGGAGTGACAGAACACACCCACAGAGAAGTGCGTGTATGTGACTATTTGGTCCCCACGAGGATAGTAAAGCTCAGCTCTCATACACTGTGTGCATCAGCCAGCGGTCCCCAAGATGAGAATTCGTTATTAGACAAACCAAACTGTGTTTATTTGAAACTGTGAAATGCAGAAAGGTCTGTGAGAGAGTTTGGTTAAGGGGGAGATGCTAAAACACATCATTGGCTCGGTATAAAAACCACAGAAGTCTACGGCAAATCCCCACGAAGATACCAAAATAAATGTGTGCGTACTTACACTGACACTCCTTACAGCAGCTTCCCGACACATACGCCGCCGTCGTACCATCAGGACAGTCGAGAGAGGGACACAAAATCTTCTCGCACAGGACTGTTCCATTCTGACACAAAAACACAAAAAATGAAAATCCTGTTATTGTTTATTCTCTCATGTGTTTGTAAACCTGTATGTGACTTTAGTAGAACACAAAAGAGGATATTTTGAGAAATGTGTCCAAACAATGCAAGTCGATGCTGTTTGATTGTCAACGTTTTTCAAAATATCTTCCTTTGTGTCAGAGGTAAAATGTCATACAGGTTTAAAATGACACGAGAGTAAGACAGAATTTTTATTTTTGGGTTAACATACACATTAAGGAGCATAGCAGAGAGAAAAAAACACACATATCCTAATCAAATATATTCAACAAACTACCCAAAAAAACGATTTAACGAAAAATTGATGTCGTACTTTGTTAAGAAAAGACGTCTGGGAGCTTTATCGAGTGATGACGTATGACGAATGATTTCATAAATTCACATCCGGACATCTGAACAAACCACTTCGGTTATTTTCTCCATTGTATACACAGACCGCAACACGTCCAGACTTTACCAACAAGATTTCAGGTCAATGTGAACTATCATTTCATGTTAGTGATCCAGATTTAATCCTCAGAACCGATCGGCGAGGCTCCCGGTAATCACAACGGGACGAGATTCTCTCTCTAAACCCTGACAGACATGACTTTGAGCTGAAAGGAGATAATGTTCTTGTTTCTGGTTTCACTGGGACTGGTGTCTCAGTATGAAAGTCTGTCTGTTTGGACACACCGGGAGCTCTGGGAACACGCGAGCGCCCGTCACAGATGTTCAGGGACGTCTAAAGATAGGACAGATTTCTTCTGTCTGTCACTTTTCATTCAACGAAATATTCATCTCAAATCAGATGATGAATCTATAATGGCTGTGAAAGAAAGATGAGAGATCACAAGAGGAAATGTTGCGCTGTCAATCGACACAGAATCCGTGCGTGTTCGCTGTATGGTTTTCAAGGCTGCCTGTTTTTTTACGCGTGTAATTTTGGGTCGGGTTTGATCTCAGAGACGAAGTGCAATTAACTAATTGCAGACTGAAGATCTGCGTGTCCTCTGTTTGTGCGCTACTTTATTAGACTGAACGACTGCTGAGGAGACATAAACCATCATCAGCTTGTAGATGTTAACTGCTTCAGGACAGATGGTCACATGATTTACTCATGAATTTTACACGTCATGATGCTAAGCGCACGATTGTCTTAATTTTGTTTACGAAAACATGACGAAAAATTGAGCTTTTTATACGACTAGGACTAGATGATGATGAGACGACGCTGGCATCAGTAAACACGGGCATGTTACTATGTTGACGAAAACCTCTCACTAAAGTAACTTTAGTTTAATCGTGATATTTATCGGGAAAATATTAAAAATATATATATTTTACCCACAAAAAAAGACTATGGCAACAACACTTATGATATAATGAAACCACCCACATATTTTAGTATGTTATATATAGTATACGATCAAATACCATAGTACAATATTTACTATAGTAAACTGTCAAAATGTAATATGGTGGTGATGCAAATGTTATTTAAATGGACAGTTCATCCCAAAATTGACCAAATATGTATAAAAGTCTTAGTTCTGCTAAATACAGAGAGAGATATTTGGAAGCATGCGAGTAATCAAACAGATCTCACCCCCATTGACTCTCATATAATTAATTTTCCCTACTATGGCAGGGAATCGGGGATGACATCCGTTTGGTCACTGACATTCTTCCAAATATCTTCTTTTGTGTTTAGCAGAACAAATACATTTAATCAGGTTTGGAACAATCTGAGGGTGAATATGTGATGAATAATTTCATTTTGGGGAACTGACTTTAACTCACCAAGGAACTAAATAAAAACACCCACATTAAATAAAGTATTTACTATAGTAAACTGTGAAAATGTAGCATGATATACAAAATATTTTACTAACAGTATATTTCCATTAGTATATTATTGTATTCTGTAGTATTGAGGGCAAACGGATTAACATCTGCAATATTTTAGTAAAAGTAAAAACTTAAGTAAATACTGTAGTTTACTATAGTAAGATTCAAACACATTACACATGTAGGCATGGAAAATTTTCTTAAGCAAAGTCGAGCGAAAGCAGAAACTAATGGACAACTGCTTACACTCATGTCCTCACGTGTTGTATTATTAAATTTACTCCGACATGTTTTCAGAAGAAACGACACATGAAATTGAGTCAGAGCCGCTGTGTGTCCGCATTCTACATTAAGCATTTGAGTACATTTTAGACCTGAAGGATAAATGACAGCTGGACATTAAAACAAAACCCCACAGACACTCACTCACTAGATCTGGTTCATTCCTTAAACATCAATTCATTACACACACCGACAGCAATCAAGAATAATAAACGTCTGTATTTTGAGTGGCGCTAAATACTCGACGCGTCTTCTCTCCTCATCTCAATAAAAGGTGAGATGAGAGGAGGCGGTGTGGCTGAAATCCTGTGTCAGGAATAATGTACAGTCATCAGAGCCAAACAAACCCAGCAGAGCCGATCAGACGTCAGAAATATTGTGTTTGTGTGAGACACGACGGGGGTTTCTCTGCCACACAACAGAAGAACATCGCCCATCCCACCATTTATACTTTCATGACGTGAATCAGACCCACCGAACATGTGCAATTTCTGCAGCCGTCCGTCCAGGTCTGATCTTCTCTGTAGGTCACATCTTTCACACGGCAGGTTCTCTCGCAATAACAAGAATCCAAACCTTTCATCTTCTCCTCGGCCAGAGTCAGCTGGTGCACAAGAGAGACGAGAAACAGAGGGATGAATGAGGAGACGGATCATACTGTACGGCCAAAAACAGCAAAACATACTTGAAACATATTGATACTGAGTGCTTTAAATAACAAGTTTTATAGAAATATATTGTAATATTGTACATTAAAATAATGCAAACTTTTTTACAGAGCAACTTACAAAAGTATGTATATTTGAAGAGTTTGCTTCCAAAATTGGATTTTTTAACATATAAAAAAATCATGTTTTTTTGTGAATTTCAATTTATTTCAATCAAACTGCAGTTGGTTTGTTTTGATTTAAACCAAAATAATTGCAAAAACACTGATAACTAACACAATGAAAACATGATAACATAATAAAAAACTTAATTTTAAAAAGAGTTATCTCACTCCTCAATTCTTGCCACAAACTAATCTGAGTTGTTAAAATCACATAAAATGATATATTCGATTATTTTTAATATATTCTGATTATAAAACATGGCTGTTCGCTTTCAAAAATGTGGCAATGCTTTCTTTTCATGAAGTGTGAAAGATGTAACGTGGTAATTTATATTTTCAGTTTTTACATTTTCTTATCATAACTTTATTAGATTTAACAAACAAAGCATTATATTACATCCAAAAACTGATTAGTAAAAATAAATAAAGCACATTCGAGAGTCATTATCCAGCTCATCTGAGTAATGAAGTCTACTAATAAATACATTTAGTTCAAATGAATGTCGAATTCTTGTTGTAAATAACATAAATTGCATTTTAAAGACGACTTTTGTTATCCTATTTTTGTTATCTGTTGTTTTATTTGGCGATATTTCCATCATTCTTAAGTTTGCTCCTACGTCACGACATCCGGGGATTCCCCAGGGTCCAAGAGCACGTAGGATTGCACTTTTCGAAAAACAGCGCTTCTGTTTTCTTAACAAACTAAAAGATGTCAAATGAAATCCATGCATCCAACCATGCAACTTTGCGGTTGATTGTTGAAACGATTGTTTCGGAATAAACTAGGCATGTAACGATTCACTTAGCTCACGATACGATTCAATCACGATTTATTTTTACACAGTGAGTTGAGACGAATTAGAAATCAACAACTGCCCTTTTATTATTACACAAATAAAGCACATTAATTTGTGAAATAAAATTATCTTTCATGTCAAGTAACAAAACAAAAATTCCAAATCAAATAATGAATTATACACACGTCTCTTTAATATAAACAAACTGCTTTTATTGGATTTTTTTTTTAACATTGAAGAAATATCCGCAGATCCACGTTTTCCAAGTTTCCAGTAAATACCTGTCGCCCCCTGATGTTCAAATCATGTATTGCGATTAAAATAACATCTCAACCGGCTTGAATCCTCACATATAATCGATTTTCAACCGGCTCAAGGTGAATCGTCACATCCCTAGAATAAACCCTTGAATCGTTGAACTATGCTGGAACGACAGAACTTGCGACCATAGTTGGCTAACGTCGCTTTTGGGAAACGCGCCCCTGATCCATTACCTGCGATTGACTGTCTGAATTATTTAGTTTGTTCTACATCAATGAAGCTTTGTGCCATTGACAGATGGGATTGGGTTATCACAATACAACGACAGCAAAACACCTCTTCAGATTCACATCGCAGGTACTACGCAGATGTTGAAGGAAATCTGCTCGATTTCATCCGTCAAGCGAATAAAAATGGAAATATGTACATCACACAGACCGAGCAGCAAATGTCTTTCATTTCGCTCAGAGTTTACCTTGCTGGAGGTTCTCGCCAAGATGTCTTGAAGCTCCATGATCTTCTGCACGAGTCCGTGGAAGTCATTACAGGTCGGGCAGGCTGAAGAACAAACACACACGAGATCATTCACCTCTCGATGAATCACTGATGAGCGATGATGAAAAGATGAAGGAATGTGACGTACTGCGGTTGAGGTCGGGGCACTGCGTGATGTATCCCTGAGCCATCACCAGAATCTGAACGTCCTGCATCACGCCCTGACAATCAAAAACACGACGAGAAACATGTATTCGAAACACATCAACTGAGTTTGCAGCATTGCATTAAACACATTTCACTCGAAGTAAAGTGGGACCTTGAGCTGCTCGGATGATTTACTGGAGCTAAAGAAACTTTTAAAGAAACGCATCTCAGCGTATTGAGGCGATTGACGCTGCAAATGTGCTCTCGACAGTTCAACAGCATCTGGCAGCACGGCCTCGTGGGTAATAAGGTGAAGATTTTGAAATTGTGGCTTTTAGATATTCCAGGGCTGTTATTATTTGTTTGGCAGAGAGCGTCGACTGGAAACACAAATAAGAGCGGAGAATGAAGGCAGAGATAAAAGCGACCTTTACTCAACATCATCATCCATCACCGCCGCCACTCTTGCTTAAACCTTAACGCTTCTCTCAGAAATTGAATTTTACTTTACAACAACACTCACAGATCAGATGAGATCTCTTTCATATCTCAATTATTTCTACGAGACGTCAATGAAATTAAAGTGAGAGCGTCTAATCTGCGTCTCAGATATTTCTCCTGAAAAAAGAAGATCTCTGACTGTGTTTTCCCACCAAATGCGAATGAAGCGTTAAGCGAAAAATTTGGCGAAAATTTTCGCAGCGTTAACCAATCAGGTGCTTGTTCTAGTAGTGACATGATTATGACGTAGCGAGCGGAGGTAGAAAAATGAAACAACAATGGAGGACAAAATCATTGTTGCTGTATGTGGATACCTGGAGCTGTACGATACTTCTTACTTTTATCGAGACTGGAGCCGCCTGGCAGAAGCCCCTCCCATGATCCGAACTCGCGTCTGTTGTGAAGTGAATTTCACGCGAATGAAGCGAGTAAACTCAAAATGTTCAAGCGTCCCATTACGTGCGAATAGTGCGATTTATTCGAGCAAGTCGCGTCTGGTGGGAACGCTCTATTAAATGTCAACAATGAGTCGAACTGAGCTCAGATTTGTCTCGTCTGCGATAAAAAGTCAATAATATTGATGATCTCGATATCAGCTCAAACATTTCTCATCAATGTTCTACACCTGCTTCCTCTTAACGTGTCTCATTTGTTTCAATTTCGAGATGTTCGTCACCCCCTTTGAGTCTGTGAAAGAACCCCAAAAATTTGTGTGATGCTGAATGTTAAACATTGACATTTTAAGTTGCCGTAAAGTCAATACGATCGAATAAACGTGATTAAAATGTGCCGCTGGTAAAAATAAACTCAGGAGCACGACCGCTTTAAATCTTGGAAACACTTCAGCATCTTTCCACGCGCCGCTGCAACCACAACCCTGTGAAGTAGTTCGCACCTCCTCTCCGAACGCAGCTCGGATGAGACTCGTCTCCGAATGCAAGCACGGCGACCCGAGCCGGCAGCGGGCGCACGGGTTTAATAGGAGGTGGGCCAGGCCGCGCTCTCCGGTAATTGAACATAATATGCATTGGAAAGAAGAAATGATGTGGGTGGCAGAAGCGTAATAACGGTGGTGGCCGCTCTGATAAGCATAACAACCAGATACAGATTGAATTTGTTTCATATGTGTCTTAATTTGGTCGGCCTCCGTCCTTTGGCCACGCGGCGCTCGGCGGCATCGCGGGTAGACGCTCTGTAACCACGGCAACCTGGCACGTCTCGCTCCCCCGGAAAGCGTTTATTTTGGCCCTCGCAGGAGTGGAGCGCCGTGACTTATGAGAAATTGATTTCGAAATTGTCTTGCCTCTTCAATTTTCCAGCCATAAATTCAAAAGCCGACGCCGGTTTCTGCGGACGGCAATGAGAGAGAGATCGAGGTGAGCGCTCGGTGTTCAGAGGAACTGGGGTTGTGATTTACTTTACCCGCTGCGATTGGTTAAATTAAAGGGAAGCGTGGAATCGTTGTTAATCGAAGAGTAATAGTGCCTTTGATCTGAAAGCGTACATCAATATTTCTCATCAAGAGCAAACGGCCACTCCAGTGGTCTATTAGATTTAATGCATTCTGCTCGGAGAGGATTCTCTTAATGTTCCAGGAGAAAAAAATGAAAGTGAACCCATTTGACATCATCTTGAACACGATGTGGGCAAAACAAATCCGCAAATATATGTGATTTGTATACGCAAACTAAAGAATATAAACATTTGCTTTTAGTTTCAACCGCAGTTACATCTGGAAAACGTCTCTGAGACGTCTG
>CM017894.1:17853109-17973109 GCA_008369825.1 Triplophysa tibetana | reverse complement strand
AAGCAATTTAATCTCAAAGCGTCTGCGCCGCCTACACATTAAACACATTCTATGAACATTAACAATTAAAAGCACAGAAGAAACTGCATGCTAATTTAATGATATGAAAAAAACACAATTACTTTCAAAGCTATGTTTCATATTGTATGATTTACTTGCCTACCTGAATCACATTTTTCGTATCTTTTCTCAATCTCAACAAATAACAAAAATTAACAATTTGAAATGAATGTGTAGCATCAGCACAGCGTGTGATTCAGTCGTCTAAATTATTGAATCCACTGACAGCCGTAACACGGTGAATAGGGAATGAATAGTATTTCTGGCTTTGATAAAACATCGTTGAGTTTGGTTCCAAAATTAGAGAACTCAAAAATCATGTTTTTCATTGTGCGTTCCAATTAATATCAATTAAATGGCAGCTGGTTTGTTTTGATTTAAGCAATAATAACAACAAATACAGCTAACTGACACAATAAAACAATAAAAAAACTATTTTTTTATTTTAAATAGATTTATCTCATTTTGGAAGCAAACTCTTCATTTATTTTATTTTAATAAATTGTAGTAAAAACGTACCATGGTAAAAAGTGCACACTACAGTTTATACATACAATATAATTAAAAAAAACTGAATATTGTTGTATATGTGTGTTCTTTTTCTTATTTAAATTTTTTCCTATTATTTTTGTTTACTTATAATATATTGTCTGGTATATGCTGCTGTGACATTTGAATTTCCCTTTGGGGATTAATAAAGAACAATCCAATCTATATTAACAATGTGCTGTAACTACCAGAATGTACCACAATGTACAGTTTACTCTAGTATATACTAAAACTTTGATCATTTAAAATGAATTAAAACTCAAACGCGCACCTCAAGCTACAGCATCATTTATTGTGTGGTGCAGCGACGCAGATAAAGACGAGTTAAAGCGCCTTGGCACTGCAAATCCTGCGCTCTGCCGGTTAGTTTTACTCAAAGGAGAAACATTAATGGGTCAAAGCTGCCAGCAAACTCATCAGCCGTTCCAGCAATTTTTATTTCCTCCATTCACACAAAAATCCCTCACACTCCAGCGCATTATTCCGCAGAAGCCAATTACAGATACGCAGGTTTTGATTTATCTACAAACACGGACGTAATGAGTTCTCTTCCCATCGCCGTGCACTTCCAGCGTGGCTGAAGAGAAAGAGAATATCAATAGCGGCCGTGTCGGCCCGCGTCAAACCCACCTGCTTCATCGACCCGCCGTACAATGCAATTAACATCTTTGGCAAAGTCGCTATTATGCGTCGAGTTCATAAATGCAGTTCAGCGAGCACAATTACAGCGAGGACGCCCCAGTCGTGCTGTTGTCTTCGCGTTGTTATAACACACACTGTTTCTATCGAAAAGGAAGGGAGTGCGAGGACCTTTATCTACAAAGTACACTTAATGCACAGAGCCTGAAACCTCCTCCTCTTCCTGACTCTATAAAGCATCTCGCTTGAAAATAGAGTGCAATAAAAGTGGAGCTTCGCTGGAGAATCGGCCTGAATTCAGATCCAGATATGAGCCGAAACGGATGCAGAAAGATCCCAAAGATCCTAGATTTTGAGACCAACGGCAAAATACTGTTTCAACACAAAAATATTTACTGACACGACCAAGATAGTCAAGATACAATCAAAGATAATCTATTCATCTTCATGTCATTTTAAACCTGTAGGAGGTTTTTTCTTCTTAAGAACAATGCATAAGGTATTTTGAAGAATGAACCCATTGACTTCCGCAAAACCATAATTCCCAAAATTCTGTTGTGAGTCATATAAATTGGGGTGAACTAAGGCCACGTTTACAGGATGAAAAACGAATATGTTCTTCCTTTGCGTTTTAGAAAAGTTTTACGTACACATGACAGAGTTATCAAAACTGTCTGTTATTACACGGATCCAGGAAAACGGATAAAACACTGTAGTATGCACCCCAAGCCAGTGAGTGGCGATATTGTTGTGTAAAGAAACAGGACATGCCTTGGCACACACACATGCACAGTTATAAGGCAAAAGTGCTTTTTAATACCGTTGGTCGACGTATTTGTGTGTTTAAAGTCTTGCGAATGTAAATAGTGTGTCTGGGATGGTCTTATTGGTGCAGAAAATCCACATTTCGCTGGGGAGACGTTAATACATAGTCGAGCAGCGAGAGCTTGTTTTGGCTATACTCGCGCGACTGAGCATGTAAGACGCTTGCGCGTGACGTCATCGTTTTCTGAAAGTTCCGTCTTGCAGTTTACATGGAAACGTTAAAGGCGGCGTTTTCAAAAAGTTGCACTATGAGAACCGTTTTCAATAGTTTGTGTTTACATTCCCCCGAAAATGAACGTCTATGCGAACGGCCAAAACGCATAAAAAGTTTTCCGTTTTCAATTTAAAACAGCGTCGTATAAACAGCCTCTCAGTCCCTTAAACTAAGAGGCCATGTACAAAAAATATATGCGTCTTGGCGGTTCGTTTAAGTGTTTTCGGGGAATGTAAACATAATATTTTGAAGACGGGTCTCAAAGTGCAACTTTTTGAAAACGCCGCCGTTTTCGTTTCCATGTTAACTGTAAGACGGATCTTTCTGAAAACGATGACGTCATGCGCATGGGTCTTACGTGTTCAGTCGTGCGAGTATAGCCAAACAATATGGCGGGTTCCCGTACTGTAATCTTTCGTTGTTTGACTACGTATTAACGTTTTCCCAGAGAAATGTGGATTTTCTGCACCAATAAGACCAGCGCAGACACACTATTTACATTCGGCAGACTTTAAACACATATATACGTCAACCAACGGTATTAAAAATCACTTTCGCCTTATAACTGTGCATGTGTGTGTGCCAAGGCACGTCCTGTTTCTTTACACAACAACATTGCCACTCACTGGCCTAGCGTGCATACTACATTGTTTTTATCTGTTTTCCTGGATCCGTGATAACTCTGTCATGTGTACGTGAAACTTTTTTTAAACGCAAATGAAAAACTTTTCAGCTTTTCATCATGTAAACGCGGCGTCGAATGTATTTTGGTTTCTTGGGTCTTTAATAAAACAAGTTACACACTTAGAAATGGAAACTCAACTTAATGGCTCTCAAAAAAGGTCTTGAGCTACTTTATATATCAAGTTGAAGATGTTTAAATATTCTTCCTCATGAACACGAGAGACTTTATCATTTCTGCTGAGCGCTGCTCTCAGTTTCAGCCGTGAGAGAAAGAATCTTCTAATCAGTCTTCAGGGATGGGCAGACGTGGCCGAACACAGACAGAAGTTAATGATGATCTGCACGGCCACAACGGGAAACAACGCTGAGCTCACTGCCACTCGACAGTCAAACCTCAACCGGACGGACGAAAGCTTCTCCAGGGAAATCATTCTCCTCTTAATTCTCCTTCCTTCACCATATATTAAGAAATTAAAAGCAGAGACTGTGAGGCATCATTCTAATCGTTCTACACAGCTGTGCTTCTTATCCGGTGGGTCAAAACACAGCAACATAACACAAAAGTACACAAAAAAATATACAAGGCAACTATTCATATAATCAAGCGAATTACAACTAAATACATTTATCAGTTATTGGAAGAGAGAAGAAAACGCTTCCCTTGTCTTCTATATGATGACAAATGAATATTATAAATGTCAATGTAAGAACTCTTCGACTTGTGAATCATTTTGGTAAAGTCGTCATGTGAGATCTGTGTTCTGATGTCAGGGACACACATGAGGTGAATCTCAGTGAATGCATCTACTGTTAATAAACAGCAAGCATAACAGGCCTGTAAATCACTTCATGCAAAGTATAAAAGCCTCTTTGCATAAATATAAATATAATGTAATGTATATACACACCTCTGTGAAACTGTGACCTTCCCACTTCACTGAACTGTATAATGAGCATTTGTGTGAACATAAACTGTGACCAACAGATATGTGGTTTGTGTGTGTGTGTGTGTGTGTGTGTGTGGTTAGTGAGTGAGATAAAGAGAGAACGTCTGCAAGTGTGCATCTGTTTGTGTGTGTGTGTGTGTGTGTGTGTGTGTGTGTGTGTGTGTGTGCGTCCCTGTGTGTGTGTGCGAGAGAGAGAGAGAGAGAGAGAGAGAAGGTTTGTATGCAAGCATGCATCTGTATGTGTGTGTGTGTGTGTGTGTGTGTATGTGTGTGCAAGCATGTTTGTCTCCATGGGTGTGTGTGTGATCCTGTCTATGTTTGAACATGCAAGTGTATGTGTGTGTGTGTGTGTGTGGTTGTGGGTGAGAGAGAGAGAGAGAGAGAGAGAGAGCATGTTTGTGCATGCAAGTGTTTGTGTTGATATATGCAGTTGTGCATGTGTCTTTGTGTTAAAGTCTGTGGTTGTGTGCGTCTGTGTGTACACGCAAGTGTGTGTATGACTTTGTGTTTTCTGTGTGTTTGTCTCCATGTGTTTCTATGTGTGTGTGGAAGTGTATGAGCATTTCTGTGTATGCTGGTGTGTGTGTTTGTGAATGTCTCTGTGTATTTAAGTCTGGTTGTGCAAGTGTGTGTGTGTGTGTGTGTGTACGGGCATGTTTGTGTAAACAAGCATGCAACTGTGTGTGTGTGTGTGTGTGTGTGTACGAGCATGTCTGTGTAAACAAGCATGCAAGTGTGTTTGTGTGTGTGTGTGTACGAGCATGTCTGTGTAAACAAGCATGCAAGTGTGTGTAAGTCTATGTTTGTGCACATGCGTGTCTGTGTCCCTATTAAAACATAGCGATACACTACACACATCACAGCAACACAATTGCACGCACACATTAAATTAAAAAATATAAAAAGGCATCGTATCAAGAACTAACGTAAGAGTGTGAGTGTGTGTTTGTGTGTGTGTGATCTCACCTCTTTTCTCCTCGATGGATGGACAATATGACTCCAGAATTGAGTTTGTCCTGTTTGAGCGTCAGCGCGATGGTGAATTCGCTCTTTCCTCTGAGTTTCTGAAGCATGCGAGCTGCGGCGTCATCCGGGACCCTGACGCTTCGGGACGAGCCTACGACAAACAAATTCATCAACGTTCAACATGAACACGCAGACAATCACAGAGTCACACAGGCTCATCATCTCTCAGACAGCTGTCAAACAGAGATAAACACAACACTGTGCACAAACAAGAAAACTGAGAACACAAATCATCATAATCCAGTAATACATATTAAAGTAGGTTTGGGAGAACACGGCGTTTCTGTGTATTGTGAAGAACGGCACACACACAAGCTGACATTGAAAATTGAAATTTCAGTCAAATGAGGATCGAACACGCGAGTCTTAATCAAAAAGCTACAAGTAATATCAAAATGGCGAGATGATGTTTACAGTCTTCCGTTATTAATACTCTCCGTCTGACGGATACACAATCATTTCTACAACTGATGGAATAGTGTGTTCGCAGGCTTGTACGGTTCCGCCTCCACAAACACGTGTCTGACGCTCTTTAATGGAGGCATCAATAAATGATCAGACCTCTCCGAAGCAATCGCATCAAACATCTGAGACGCTGCAGCGGGAGCCCGTGACACACTTACAATATTCACACAAGAGTGTCTAATGAAGACACGTGGACCGTCTTCCACAGAGAAGCGTTTTCATTCTGCCATCTTAAACGTGATGCTTCACCGCCGTGAGGAACATTTGATCTGTTTTAGAGGATGATCTTCTCCATTATCCTTTTGGAGGTATACAGATACTAAATAGTCGGTCTACGTTAGTTTTTAAAGCTTTGAAGTGTCCTGAATAAAAAGTGGATTGTGTAACGGAGATCATTTGCACATTTCATGAGAAATATTTGAGTCCGTATGGAGTTCTGAAATCTTAGTTTTTTTGGAAAATGTAGAATTTGAGAGATAGTCGAGACGTCTCCTGGAGGAGATCGCTGGGATCTTTCTCTTGACCGAGACTCGATTTGGTCTCCATTAAAACTTTCTGTTAGAATCTAATGAATTATTTTTTAAGGAATATATTATTTTGAGATGTTTCTCATTCATGGCTCAAGAGATTTGATGGAGATCTCAGTTGTGTTTCATTTAAGTATCAAATTATTCTCAGATGTTTCTCCAAAAATAAAAACAGGAACAATTGAGATGATTGCTTGAATACATCAATATGATTAGAAATGTTTGAGGTCATCACGAGATCTCCAATAATATCAACTTTTGATTGCAGACGAGACAAATCTGAGCTCAGCGAGACACATTGTTGACTTCTCTTCTCAAACTCTTATGACAGACACATTTTTCAGATTTCTGACGTTTTTTCTCAGGAGAAATATCTGAGACATGAATGAGACTTAAAGGGACAGTTCACTCAAAATTGAAAATTCTGTCATCATTTATTCACCCTTGAGTTGTTCCAAACCTTTGAACATTTCTTTGTTCTGTTGAACACAGGAGAAAGATATTTAGAAGAATGTTTGCAGATTTCAGGTTTGGGACATCAGTTACTACCACTGTACAATGTTAAGGCCTTAAACTATTATATATATTTTTTTTTTTGTTCGGTTGAACACAAAACAAGAAATTTTTAAGAATTTTGGAAAGCAAACAGACTACCAATTTTCCCTTCTAACGATGTCATTCTTCCAAATATCTTCCTTTGTGTTCCGCAGAACAAAGGAATTAAGGTTTGGAACCGTCTAAGGGCGAGTAACAATGACAGAAGTTTCATTTTTGCGTGACTGTCCCTTTAAGCAAACGTTTCCGTTGCTTTCCATTAACCTTCATGTCTATGAGAAATAAATGAGATATTAAAGAGAACTGTGATTTGTCATTCTTACGGGTACCGGACACGTGAAACTTATAACCCCAGTCAAACGTTTCTTTTATTTAATGAATTAATAATGCATTGTGAATTAATATAATGGGCTTTGAAATCGCCGAGAAAATCGCGACTTAATTGCGGTGTGATTATCTCAATCCAAGTAACCGGAAAGTATCGTGTTTTTCTTCCCCGCCGTTGCCCTTTAATTCCCAGCGGGGCCGGCGTGTCCCGCTCGAACCCTCTTGAGCTAGATGAGAGGCGGCTCTTTCATCACTCAAACTCGACCGGGTCTCCGCGGGAGAGACTTTGATGCTCGGGATTTCCTCCGCCCGTTGCCAAACCCCGGGTCTCCATAGAAACGGCTCGCCACATACGGCTCCGACCACACCCGACTGAGACGGACGGTCGATGATTTCCTCGGCAGGTCAGCCGCAGTGCGTTTGAATCAATAGTTCCTCTGCAGGAGCCGCGGGGAGGGCGACCACCTGCTCTCGCCGGCCTGCGTTTCTCGTTACAGAGAGCGCTCGGATCTAATGCGAGGAGCTGGAGCGGGCAGAGGTGAATCTTTCAAATGATTTAGTGCTGATTTCTCTGAGCAGCGGGAAGACATCTGGGCTGTGTGTGACACTGAGGGTCGCTGCCTCGCCGCCCTGCTAGTCAATGACTAAAAGGAACAGTTGAGTTAAAACTAAGGTTCTGTCAGGATTGACTCGTCCTCATGTCGCTGACTATTGGGAAACCGATTTTATCAATCTCCTCCCTCTAAAAGAACAACATTACGAAGGACGTTGATAACCAAACAACACCGACTTCCGATGTACGAACGCAAAACCACCCAGACATTTCTCTAAATATCTTCTGCTGCGTTCAACTGAACAAAGAGGTTCTCAACCACATGTACTATCCCATTAACGTGCTCTTCATAATATTCAGCTGTGAAAAACAATCTCTAGTTCTTTAAAAAACAACGAGAGAAGTCAAACGCTTCAGGAGCATCATGAGAAACCTGTGAAGCGGTTCTCTCAGGGTCCTGCACTGGAATCAGCGCGCCGGTCTTAATCTTATCCGCAGGACAGATTCGATGCTTTAGAACAAAGGAGCGCTCGGATGCATCAGAACGGATGTTGGTTTTCCCCGCGGGTAAACAGGCTCTCAATTTCCACATCCTTCTGTATTTTATTACTGCTGGTTTTAAAACACACACCTGGATGAGAGCCATAAACATAAAATGATCTGAAGCTCCTAAAATAGAATCAAGAGTTCTCAGATATTTCTGGGCCGAGACACTCGAGCACAAGCGCTTCTAGCCATGCAAACTCCCTTTCACACCGCTCTGCGTGTCGGGACGCAATTCATAATGCAATATAAGCATGCGTCGCAAAGATGCATCGTGCATCCGTGTGCAGTCGTGCATGTTAAGAACTTATAAGAAAGAAAAATCACAGATGAGATCTCTTTAATATCTCTGTTAATTAGGGCCGTCACAATAAATAAATTATCGTCTCATCACAATTGTTTGACATAATCGCAATTATTGTAAATAAACATTCGAAAACTAAAGAATTTTACCTCCACCGTCCTTGACCTGCACTCACTGTTATGTTCGAATGACATTTCTTCATCATTCGGGTTTTATGGGAGTTTATTTTTATTGGATATGAGTTTTATTAAAGTGATTCCAGATTTGCTGCATCTACACTGCAAAAAACAACGTTCTAACTAAGTGTTTTTGTCTTTTTTTGTAGTACAAATATCAAAACATTCCTAAATCGAGATGAAATTTCTTGATAAGAAAGGTGACCTAAGATATTTAGTTTACTTTTAAGGAGAAAAATATAAGAATGAAGCAAGTTTATGGTAAAAACAAGCAACAAAATCTGCCAATGGGGAGAGAAAAATAACTTGAATTTAGTTTGACCTTTTTCTTATTTTTGCAGTGTAAACGAGACGACATCATCCTCACATCTCAGTATTTTCTGTTAGGGTCACTTTATAGGGAAATTTGATAGTTATTTACAGAATTTTCACATTTCTTAATGTACTTTCATTTTATAATTGTAATTAATCGTTGTTATTGTAAAAGGCTTTAAACAGATTATTAATTGCCATAATCGCAATTATTTTTCTAGGCAATTAATCGTCAGGCAAATTCTATAATCGTGACAACCCCACTTGACACCAATGAGATTCAACAGAGAGCAAATAGAAAGCTTAAGTCTCGTCTACGTCTCAGACATCTCAGAATTGTCATTAGAGTTTGAGAAGAGACGTCAACAGTGTCTCAAAGTGAGCTCAGATTTGTCAAGTCTGCGATCAAAAGTCAATATTATTGAAGATCTCCATGCGTTCTGTGCTTGCGAGTTCAGAAAAGTTCAAATGTAAAACACCAGCTGAGCGAAATCTCCTCTGTGATACTGCCATGCATTAATAATAAAAGCAGAACATCTTTCCAGAAGCTCTGACAGCGGATGACAGCGCTGTCACACACGCCGAGGAGTTTCTCCTCCAGAAGAGAATCCAGTCGCTGGTCAAGGGCACCTTCAGTTCCGCTGGGACGCTCCGCGACCCCCGTCTGCGGTTCAGACCCGTCTCCCTGACAGCTGGGTGGCTCGGAGACTTTGAAAAGAGAGCGGACACATCTCACGTCCCCTGAGCTCACACGGGTCGAAGAACTACAACCGATGAATCTTTCACGATGACATAAACACATCGGCGAATCACCAACGAGATCTAAGGCGACTTGAAGCCTTGAAAAAAGACTTGAAGAATCTTCTCAGATTTGAATCCTGAGAAAAAGGCCAAACCAGGAGTTTCTCATCAACGTGTCATACGGTGTTCAGATTTGCTAAAGATACCACACAGGCGTCAGCGGTCTTGACACAAACTCAAACATTTCTTTTGAATCATCTTTCGACATCGATTGAAGAAACGCTAGTTAGTTTTACTTCTAAAGCGCTTTTGGTAATCTTGTAAAACATGAAACTGTAAAGACACAAGAAATGACATGCTTTGTCTATTTTTCTACAAAGTTAAGATCAAATCGAAATCAACGCTGTTTACATTCCCAACTCCCGGTTACAAACAATGCATCTGTTTCCCTGAATCCAAAGAGAGTCATACAGAAAGACGCTTTTTACAACACGATCAATTCCAGCTGGATAAAATCAAGCCCGACGTTTTTCTTCTACGCCCAATTAACGTCTCTTTCAAATCTCCTGTGCTGTGACAAAAGCAACTTCTGCCCAGTGAAACATTCATCTCGCCGTGTTTAAGATTCACCAACGTAAAATCGTTGTGAGGCGCATCTTCTCTAAACCGGCAGCAGACACACAAACATCCGTTCTCTGGTGTAAATCTCAGACTCGCTGCAGCTGAATGCCCTGCTGTCCCAATTAGAGGAGGACGCTACAGCCCGCGGCTCTCAGATTTTACCCGCTGCTCTCGATGGCCTACCCAGTGTCACTTAGAGCGTTTCTCACCGGCTCTCCGACAAGAAATACACCCGGTAATGTCTGTAATGATGCCACTATGAACACGCCGGGAGTTTACTGTGTAGGTGTGCAAACATCCGAGATGATTTCCAGCAACAATAAAAGTCTGGAGGGAATGTTTATGCATGTTAAAAAAGGCATGGAGACAAAGACAGAGACTGTCTTCACAGACAGAGAGAGAGATAAAACGAGAGAATTGATTAGATCACATTATCTGTCTTCCATTCTCTTCTGGCCGATGGCAAAGCGTCTGATCTCAGATCTAATGAGCTCAGGTGAGCCGAGATACATGCGAGACTACGGCAGAAATCACAACAACAAAATCTAGAAATGCTTTGTAAAAGAATCATGACGTTACCATTGCGTGCTGTTAGCGGTACAGAAGTTCGCATTTTACCTTTAACAACCACTTTAATGTTCAATAACACCTCTTTTGGGTTAATAAGGTACTATTTCTTTTTTTGTTGTACCAGCTGTTTAATGATTAATCACGATTAATCGCATCCAGGATATAAGTTTGTGTTTATATAATATACTGTATGTGTGTGTACTGTGGATATTTTTTTGTTTTTATAAACATACATGCACACATACGTGTATATTTAGGAAATATTTGCATTTATATATTTATCAATTATAATGAATTTAAAAATTTATATAAAAATGTATAGGCAATATTTATTATAATTGATTTATTAAATAATTATTGTTATGTCTTATTATATGTATTATTATAATTTGTATCTTTTCTTGATTGTATACATGTACGTGCATTTATAAAGACAAAATTTGTATGCACAGTACACAGATGTATATTATGTTAACGAACATTTTTATTCTGGATGCGATTAATCGCAATTAATCGTTGAACAGCCGTAAAAAACAACCAAAGCGCTGTATTATTTATCCCAGGGCAGTATTTTGCGATATGTGTTTTTAAGTAAAACTGCGCCGTGTAGACTTCCAACAAGACTTCTGCAAAACAGTTTCAGGAAAGAAGTATAAACTCTTATTGAGTAACTCACGGATTGCACCATGCACCCAGTTGAACGTTACACAACTGCAGTCACTGTGTTTATTCCAGCTGTATATTCCTCATTGGAACAACTGCACTGTCAAAGCGATCTCACAAAACAAACTCTGAATTGCTAAACTCACAATGTCCAAACGTTGCGACTTGTTGCCTCATAACATTTTTAAATAGGCCGTTATTTGTCAATACTGAAATTCACTGGAGATTTTCGGTGAATTGTCATAGGACTAATCTGATTATGTGTCCTATTATTCTTCCGCGTCTCTTTCCATAAAGAACCACGGCCCCCTTTGTTTCCAAAGAGGCTCTCAATAGTCAGAGGCCCCTTGAGGGTCCATTCAGCCCTCGGAGAGGAGACACAAATAAACACACTTCTGCAGCTGTTGCTTTAGAGACGTTGGTGGATGTTTTTTTACATAGAAAACGTACTCAACAAGCACATACTTCAGCATTTAACCAGTCTCAGCCCTTCAAAAGGCATTTAGATGCAATGCAACTACAATACTAGACTGTAAATTCAGGTAGAAGCATTATTACTGTATAGCAAGGAGTTGAGATCTCAGTGGACACCTGCGGCCAACGCTGAAAAAACCTCACACAGTCAATACCAAAATCAATATTGTGACTACAATAACCAGCATTCTGTCCCGTGATTGACAGCCATATGGCTCGGAGAAGTTGAGTTGGTTTTACCTTGGAAAAGGAAAGCTCTGGTGTCATCGTGAAAGCCCTGCACTTGCGTTACTCCTGCAAAACCATCTGCTGGGCTGAACTCCTGGAACACGCTGATCCGAACCGCTGGATCCACTCCATACGCAGCAACTTGAACACAATGACATAAAGATCATTACAACAGAAAACATGTCTGCAGTGTTCAGGTGAGATCTTCAACCTCTCTACATAGTGTGTAAATGTATGTCCATGACCTTGATTTATTCAATAGGTTCCACTGACAAGGAACCAAAAGACTAGAAGAATGTATATCGACCACAGACGTTTTAATAACTCTCTCTGACTGTTTAAGTTTGAATCATTTCCAGGGTTCCCAAGAAAACCTCGTGGGCTCTATTTAACATGTTAATGTGATTAACTGTAAAAGATACAACAAGAAAAACGAATGGCGTCCACACATCAATGCAAACATATTCCTCGCGTAAAAGAAACATGTAACACTTCG
Source organism: Triplophysa tibetana (assembly GCA_008369825.1). Classification (NCBI taxonomy): domain Eukaryota; kingdom Metazoa; phylum Chordata; class Actinopteri; order Cypriniformes; family Nemacheilidae; genus Triplophysa; species Triplophysa tibetana. The sequence continues at coordinate 17,960,610 of CM017894.1, read as the reverse complement.
CAGCGCATCTTCTGTGCTGTCAGTGAACGCGCATCAATACAACAGTGATCACAGACGAGCAGAGCTGCGGGGCTTTAAAGAAAACACTTAAACACACATCTCTCTTCAAAATCAACGTATCGACACAGAGAAACTGATGGCCGTGTGTCAGCCTACCTGCCGCCACGCAAAATAACGCAAGAAACAACTGCAATAATCCCATGGTGATGAGTACAATTAGTCCATGTTGTAACAGTCCCAGAAAAGGCGCACAGAAACGGTCACATGTAAAACGGGGCTTTTCTTCATTTGAACATTCCCAAAGGATGAGAGCATGAGAACGGCATGATTAGATTCTGTGAACGCAGAGAATAATCCGTAGAAAGATACGGTACAGGTGGTTAGTGCGCACCGCCGCGCATCGACTGCAGATCCGATCAACCAGCCAGCTTCTCCTCAGCGCAAGAAAACCAGCTTCCCCTTCACTTCCAAACATATGAGGAGAGAGAGAGAGAGAGGAGAGAGAGAGGATGGAGAGATGGAGCGCGTAATCCCCCTGGTGGCGAACTGGCTTTCCAGGCATCCAACGCGCTACGCGACTTTGGACGCGACGCTAAAGAGGATGAGACGGGATGACATCGAGATTGTGGACGCCTCACTAACGCGTTTACGGGTATCAGTTCGCTGTGCGTAAAAGTAAACATCATCTATGAAGAAGTATACTTAATTATTTTTGGTAAGAGTAATAAGATATTCATGAATAATTGTTTACATTTTTGTTAGATTTATATAAAAACTGTATTATTTCTATATTTTTATATACTTTCATGCTTTTGAGCCAATGACAATGACGTCACAAAGGTGCTTAACTTCAAACCATGGCTTTAGGTTTCTTCTCGAATGACCTAGAAATGTCGCTATATAACAAAACTTATTTAACTGCTTATTTATCATTTATATTTTTGCTCTCTGTGTGCGGCGAATGGATATCCTCAATGCATTCTCTATCTGGCCTGAATATAAAGCAGAGCAGAGATTCAATGTTGTTTTAACAAAGGCATGTCCCGGATTAGTTTTAACCGGTGGTTTGAGTAATGCATGGCATTGGTGTAGTTCTCGTGAGCCGGTGTGCAGCGGTCCAGCTCGGTCGAAACGTTCTGGAGACTGTGAATTGATTTTTCTCCCGAGTGCTCAATTCTGAATTGAACGGAGCAGAGACACTTCAGCCATTGAAATCAGTGAGGCATGCTGTGAGCGCCGTACCAGAAGCTTCACTTCACGACAGACCGTTACACTGCCAATGACCTTTATGTGAACAAACATTTATTCAACAGAAATACAACACAATCAATTCACTATCTCTGTTACTTGTGAAGGAGCTGCGCTGCGTTGGGTCCTAGAATTAGATTTCTCTCTTACATAAAACGAAAACTCTCTCCAAGTGCTGTCCAAAGCCCATAGTTCATCAAAGGGTGTTTGGCTGTTAAAAGAAGAGCTTTACTCAGCCGCGGTGGCCGGTTCGGTGCTGCTGAATGACCGTTCAGTCTTATCTAAGACCCAGACGCCATTGCAGTCTGTGAAACATCTCACGTTGACAAATATTCCCACCAGATCCCTTAATAACCGAAGGAAGACTCAAAGACAACCAAACAGGTCTTCAATAAAAAACTGTCAGCGAGATCCGTGCCGGGTCTGATCTCCATACCGAATCTCCCACATGTAATATATCAGAGAAGTGAGAATGTAATATCACCTCAGATGTGAGACAGACGGTGGGTTGGAGATGTGCAGACAGAATAACTTATTGCAAGTTTTCTAATATCTCTGGTCCACCCACATGCAATTGTCTGGAGGGAAACGTTTCAGATTGACGGCGATTCAAAGGTTATCGGACACGAGCGTCTGCGGTTGCGTATTTTATGAAATTGAGGATCAAATCTCTACGCAATGATAATAAAACACGTCAATTTATTTGACATCCTAAATGTCTTATTTCTCACGTGCAATGCCAAACGGAAACGTTAAGTATATAGTAACATATCAGTATGACTGAATTTAGGACAACAGAGGTCATTCAATGTCACCATCTATAAAGCGTCACGTGTGTGTGTGCCTGTAATGTTGTGGCTGACGGGAATAAAGCTCATGAAATCTATATTTTCGTAAAGAAACGTTTCCAAACACGGTGCCAGGAAATAAAATCATTCCAACACAATCTAGGCCTGGAACGGATCCTCTTACAGACGGCGGCGGCCACTGGAGACTCTATAAAAATAAAGAGAGACATCGGAGAGGAGAAGGCCGTAAACACGCTCCGAATACGTCCCAGTTTTTCCTTTTCCCATTTGTGTTATTAAAAACAACAGCAAAATAACAGATGTTTCTTATAAACTGCAGTAGCCTGCGGTTCAGCAATAAATAAAGGGTCGCTCGAGGCAGCATCTGCGTTTTGATCTCGCCTCACCTGAGCCGAGGGTTTGTTTCTCACCGCGAGTGACTGATGGACTTCTGATGGCGTCTGCAGTATTGAACTGTGGGTTACAGAACCAGTTTTTTTCTGTTGTGTAACCTTACAAAATCACTTTCAGAACTGTGGTTTGTGTCAAAACAGCATTGTAATCAGATTGCAATCATATGGGACCCTGTCAGATTATCTTTGTCATTCTGTAATGATGACAATATACAGCACATCTGAAAGTGGCAGACATAATGAACAGTGAAAGGCGTCATATTATTATTGCGCAACACTGACCTCTGGTGGAATAAAACTCAAACATGCGGCAGTGTTGCGCTAAAGTTTAATATGATTGAATATAAATCAGGGAGACTATTTGTAATATTTAATTATTTTTTAGAACACAAACCGACATGAAAAATGCAGACGGAAAAGTTCGTGTAATCCTATAAGTAACACTGGGATTTTAAACCACGTGATCTGACAGTCAGATGAGATGACGCGAACATCAAAATACAGCTCTTCCTTGGATTTAAGTATTTATTCATTTATTATTTTGAATGTAATGTATAATGTACACTTACATTTATTAATTCCGATGGATTCACTTTCCGGCTACATTGAGAATACTCATTTCAGCATACTACGATTTGGGACATAAAGTTTATTTTTTGTGCTCTGTTTTCCTTAGAAATTATATTTTAAATTGAAATGCCTTATTGTTATTGTTTCTGAAGCATAATAAAAAAATATATATTTTCGAATATTACTTAGAACGGATAGTATGCGAATTGGGACGCTCCACTGCATAATACATTATATAACTGATGCGTCACTAAATTAGCAAACGTAAGTATACACTAAACATTACATACGAAATTATGAACGAATAAATGCCTTAATGGATAGAAGAGCTGGATTTCTTGTTTGAGAGTTATTGGCCACAATGTTGTCTAGGCAACAACGGCCACTTTCGCTTCCTGTAAGTATGTCCCAATGCGTGCAATCTCTTGCCATGCACTAAAAAGTATATACTATTCCAACACAAAAACACTACCTAGGGCTAGTATAATTAGGCAAATTGGAGCGCAGGGAGATTGTAAAGATGAGATGCAATCGATCGTTTCCAAACTCGTCCCCATTTACACATAAAAAGAAACAAGTCAACAACATTACATTTCTTTAACTAAGCAATGAAATTTAAACAATTGCGTACATTATATCATGTAAACCAGTATTTGTACAAGTATTTATACTTGAAGAAGTGCACTACTGTGAGTTCTTACATTCGGACACTGAGCGCCATCACTGCCGAGACGCTGGGATAGATTCGGCGCAGTGCATCATGGGATTTAACGAATGAGTTCAATCGTGTCCACTATGGTTTTGGCCAGATATTATTTTACACCGGTGATAGTTTTTTACTTACATCGCTGCATCACACAACGCTGCGAGTTCTTTTATTTTAACGGGGCAGGTGCTCAAATGAAACACGCGGTGATTCGACTGAATTGAATTTGTGCTCTGCTGCTGAAAAGCGTCTAACTAGAAACCTGTCGACCAATGAGAATTTCAGGGAGGCGGGACAAACTGTGTATTATGAATCCGATTCGCCACTTTTCCCCACCAAATTCAAATTGGAATCCTCTGGGTACGCCCTCAAAGCAGATGAAATGAAAATGTATACTAACTTAACTTAGAGTTTTTGCTTATGAAAATTGTTCAAAATCAATCGATAGAAATTCAAGATTACTAGATTAAGATGTAAAATGAGTAGTACGCATTTGGTGTGAGACAGCCCCCGCTTTTATTCTGCCCAAACAAATCTCAAGCTGTAAAGTAAATACATTACAACAACAAAACTATGATATGATATTATGTTTTAGGGACTGGGCTTAATTGTTCTGATTTGAATTTCACAACTTATTTGGAGCAGCAGCCTTTCTGCACAAGTTTTTGGCTCCGGTCAAGTTAGTGCGCGAGGTTAAGTGTCATTACTTTACGGTAATGTCGTGAAACGAAAAGAGCGCGCGCCACAGTTCTTATTCGTGTAATTACGGTAATGTCAGAACCAGAACAACCGGACGAACTACGAGTTTTTAATTAAAAGTTACCCAGAAGATATTCAGGTAATAACCTTACAAATGTCTTCAGATTATTATTGATTATGAACAGATGAAAATCGTGATATTACGTTTTTCAATTGTATCCGTCTTTAAATAATGGGTTTTGAATGTCTCGTCAGGCAATTTTTTCGTCAATGTCGTCACGGACGATAAACCCATTGGCAAAGTCATGCCAATTTTAAAATAAAATAATATATTTTGCAGTTATTCAAAAAATTAAGACTGTGGTACACATAAATGCAAATTAAATTGTAAATAAAGTGATTTTTGTTATCTATGAATTGGTGACTCATAACCTTAAAAAAGTAATTTGGCGCGACCATGATTTATCTTAAAATTCGTTTATTTCCTTCAAATGCTTAACGTGAGTTATTTAAAAAATATAGAAATAGCCATTTGGTGAGTTAACAACAACTTTAACAAACTTACTTTTACTAATAAATCGCATACAATGAATAGAAATCTTTTTAAAATATCAAAGATTCATGTTTCAGCCACAAAAATAAGATATATTTTATTTTTAGTTCAGAACAATTATTGATATTATTGGTCGCACCACGTGATAAGTGGTCATTATACGTCATTGACCCTTATATAAAGGTTATTTGCAAAATGCAGTAAATAAATATAAAATCACAATTATTTTAAGAGACCTCCAATTGTGTTTCCTTGTAAATTTGTTTTACTGTAAAAATATACAAGTCACTTTAATGCATTAATACTATTTTTGCACTAGAAGTTGTTGAAACAGAAATATAAACAGCATATGTTAAGGACTTTTACATTGAATTCTTGTAAAAAGTGATCTCTCAGTCTGTATGGCCACTGTATGTCATATCATAATAAATGTGGCACTTTCAGCAGATGTTTTCCCATTAAGAATCCATAAAAAAGCATCTTTTCTACAATAATCGGAAAAGGCGAATGGTCAGCTACACATACATGTATTATTATTATTTTAAACACTGTTTCAACGACCCCCATCAGCAGCCAAAAAATAGAAATCTCACACCAAGAATGACGAACAGTGTCCATCTTGATATTTTCGTGAATTAAAGAGTCCGTTCAGTTGAATCTGATGTCTCTCTGCTGTGGGTATGGACGGGTACACGTGTGATCCCGCAGATGTCAGGTGTGAGTGTGTTTCCTGTGTTGGGTTGTGTGTTGTTGTGTGTCCGCCGGTTGTGATTTACTCCACACCATCAGTTGATCTGTTGGCGGTCGTGTGTACGTGCTCTCTTTCTCTCTAGAGTTTCTCCACTTCATCCTGCGGTTCTGGAACCAGATCTTCACCTGTGAAGCCAACACGTTGAGTTCATCAGACCTGTGTGCATCTTACAAATGACTTTCTCAACCACAGTTTGTTTTTCTCACCTGTGTCTCTTTCAGACAGAGGTCTGTCGCCAGTCGGTTGCGGTCCGTCTTGCTGATGTATTTCTGTCTGCGGAATGTTTTCTCCAGTTCTCGTCTTTGTTCTTCGGAGAACACGGCTCTGCGTAGAATTCCCGCCCGAGGCCTGGAGCTCAACGCTGGGCTCCACAGCGCGCCGCCGACTCCTTCTGCAGAAAAAAATGGAAAGCATCTCTGAGATCAGTATGTGACACAAAGCACATCGTTCAGATCAACAAAGTCAACTTTATAAAGTTCACCCAAAAATAAAATGTCTTTTTAACACCTTCCGTTCTATGAAGATTAAGATTTCTCAAAGTATTTTCTTTGTAATACAATCATATACAAGTTTCCAACCACATGAGGGTGAACAAATTATAACATTATTTTTGGGTGAACAATCCTAGAAATTCATTCATGATAAATGAAGCCACGACCCAAATGACAGGAAACATTTTTAGAGGGTGATACATTTTTTCTCGCTGTAACTTTAAAAGAGCATCTGATCTTATATTTGATGTCATCCAACGTTCTTAAAATGTTATATAAACGTTACTCTTACATTCTTTTTGGAGCTTTTAAACATTCAGAAATAATGTTTGCATAACTTTATAGGAATGTTGACAAGACATAATTTTTGTTCTCCACGGACAACAGAAAACACTATAAAGAGATTTGAGCTTTCTCTTCAGATATCTGTTTATGTTCCATCCTTCTTCCTGATACTGTGAACGTACAAAATCGACCTCATTCAGCGATGCCTTTTTAATCTGTTCGACAAATCGCCAAACGGGCCACCTTCAGCGGCGTGAGTAAGACGGTTAGTCACGCTCTCTGGTCACCATTCAGTCTAAATAGTTTCCACTTAAACGCCCTATTAAGGGTCGAATCACCCTCAACCCCACCCACGCACCCTCCAACCCGCGACAAATGATCCATGTGACATTCGGCCACATTATTCCCTCTTCTCAGCATATCTGATTATGTCCCTTCAAAAGACTCTTTCTCTTAACAGGCAGATGAGCTGAAAAAAAGTCTATAAAAGTCATTTCCATTGAGGGCGTCATGTCTACGGGCTCTTGAGAGGGGCAGAATGGATGGAGAGAGGGAGAGGGGGGCTTTTAGTGCCCGGCTTTTCATTAGGGAGAACAAAAGACCCGAAGAGGAGATTCCGCCCTCCGCTGTGCAGGAATGCGGGTGTATTGTGTTTGCGACGGGCCGCCTCGCCGATCCCAGACCGGCCCGCGGGTTCAGTAGTGTGTTCAAACGGGACTTTGGCCGATCCTGGATCGGTGTGGGTGCTTGGTTTTGGCGTGGGGTCGTATGTGTGCGGTCGTGCTACAAAAGGCGATTGGTCACAGGCAGGAAAGTCCGGGCGTGCGTGAAGGCCGCTGTGGGAAAGTGTCAGCGCTAAACAGTTTACGGTGAGTTTCTGCACACCCGGTAGTTTGTACACCCCAATCTGAAAGGATGTAAATTTACCAAATATAGAAAACACAGAAGACTAAATCAGGACACGTACGCACGAAAAATGCAGCTGGGCACAATTGTTGCTTTTCTTGTTTAGTGGTGTCCTGGGTGGTTGACAGGGCGTTGCTACACAGTTGCTAGGGTGTTGTTAATGTTCCTTAACGCATTCGTATGCAGTTGATTTGTGCTGTGTGTTTTGTGGTCACGGCGTGATTGTGTCACAGAAATATGTTAGTCAAAGCAAATCCCACTAGTAAGGAATTAAGAAAGAAATTAATTTTAAATCTGAAGGTTCGAAACAAACATGCAGGTTCTGATCCGATGTGTGTTGATGAATAACAGTGAGATTTAAAGAGAAGTAGTTTTGGGCGTTAAAAACAAAATAATCTGGTTGTAGGAGTGTGCGTTTTATGATCTTACTGGTAAACATCCCAGGTGCAGAACCGCTGTAGCAGGACACAGGAACGCCCGTCATAACTGGAGAAAGAGAGATATTTATAAACTGTAAAAACTTATTTGAGTAATACTGTGAATTCTATTTTAAAGTTTAAATTAATACATTTTATTGTGAAGACATACTAAAGAACATTCTGTACGTGACGCACAAAGTATGCACTACAATATTTGTACCGTGTTCTGTACAAATACATCAAACGTGTTTCATAGATCAACTTATTTACGAAGGTTTCTGGTAGTTAGCTTTAATATGAATAGTTCCCAGAGCGCAATATTAAAACTTCATTTGTTTACTCCATAACTCTCATCTATTGTGTTTGTATTTAATGTTAGTATTTTTTTAATCTCGATCCCAGGGGATTGCACATACCTTAGTATAAATGTATAGGTTACTGCAATGTAAGTCGCTTTGGATAAAAGCGTCTGCCAAATGCATAAATGTAAATGTAATCTGTGAAATTTGAAGCGTCGTGTGATCAATTGTTATTATTGGATATACGTCCAGCATATACAAATATTCTGGCTGTACTAGAATAATAATATAAGACGGTAAAACCATTCAACATTGTATACACACCATTTCACAGAATAATTACTATTTTGATATCTCATGATAGTAACATGGTTTAAAAAAGTATTTCAAAGATTATATTCGCATTAAAGCACTAAAAAAATCAGACCTGAGCTCAGTATAGTCTTGTGTCTTCTTGCATTTACATTTCTCAGTTAAATTATTTGTAGCATCAGTGTTTAAACATGCATTCTTTAAATTAACAAAGCCAATCAAATTTGCCGAGCCTATCAGGAAATGTCACTAAAAATGTTATTGTTGGAGAGGTCTACATTTTTTACGGTGTTACTATAGTACCACTGTAAAACAGCCAGCATAAAACACGCTGTTTCTGTGGATTATAAATACATAACAACATTGTTTCTGTAAAATAGTTAATTTATCTCATTCACATTTTCCAAAACATTTTGGTTAAAAAAAGATTTTCAATCTGAAATTGAAATTTTAGTATGTGACATCTACTGTTTTCGTAAAATTTAATTTATTTAAATATTTGTCGTTATAAATTCATTTTTGTATGTTTTTATTTATATATTTGAATGCACAGTCTAGATGTGCCTTAATGTACAAAATGTTTTTTAACCACAGAGCTCTTTGTTTAATTTAAATTAAACGATTCAGATTTTTGATAGTATGAACAGTTATATTTTAAGCATGTATATTGACCCAATGTTGACTCGCTGTTATACGTCAGATATCAGGTGATCTTACCTGACTGCGGCTGAACAGTTTTCCCATCAGTGACCCGAGGAAACGTGTGGTTCTCCGTGGCCCCGTTCCGATGGACGCCCTTCCCTTTCAGTACCAAACCCAGAGATCCGTACACCACAGTGGGCGAGCATCTCTTCCGATGGACACCTGACGCAACCCATCCAACAGGTGAAGAATTCCCCGGGCGCAGCAGGTTCTCGATCAAAAAACACTTCCCAGAATTGCCAAATCCGGGATGCCTGGGAGGAAATTCAGCCATTTTCTTCGGACACCCCGTCGGTTTTAAGAGATCATTCTGGGACACGCACTCTCCTGGAAGACTTTCTCCAACTAGCGTGGGTGTATTTCAGTCAGATGAAGAGAGGAAAGTTCATTAAAATACACAAAGAAAACAAAACCCTCTTTCCGCGAGCGCTGATGGGCGTCTCTGGCCGCGTTCCGATTGGTGGAGCCGCGGAGGTCTGATTGTGAAGGCTGATAAGAGCGAGCTCTTTCTGTCCGACAGAAGGTGGACCCGCTTCATTCATTACGACAAAGTTCCCATTAAATGATAGACACTGGAGACAATGGACTCCCGGCCAAAGTTTAACTTGCACACCAAACAGAAGCGAAGGGCAGTAAATAGTAATATCTTCATTCAGTGCCATCTATTGAGGGGCCTTTGAGAGACCACTTATAAGAGTATCTGCCTCTCAGTCTATCAATGTGGACTATATTTCTTGGCTTTATTGTTGTGCGTCACAATGAGAATGGGTTTGTCAAAAAGTGCTTTTGTGCTAAATATAATATATAATGTTTAAACTAATCCGATTTTGTGCGCTGTGACATTATTTTCATGAGAATGATACCAGTAACAAAAATAGTTTGAGTTTTATCACTTTGTGCGCTTCATTTATTTTTTTCAATTGTAAAGTATTTATACAATAACTTATATTAAAATTCCATATTTTTTTCTACAGATGAAATTTGACATCAGCAGTTTTACTTGCAGATAGTTTTGGTCGATTTTGATGCTTTCAGTTCAACTTCTGTGAATGAATAAGAGTTTCAAGCTTGATCTTCGACTGCAAACGTGTCAGCGATTAGCCGCAAAGAGTTTCCCATCATGCTTGTCAAAAGTGACAGTTTGTTTTGCGAGAATTAACAGAGAAGCAGGTCAGAGAGATGCTGTCGTGAGGTTATGACTCCTGTCAAACTCCTTAACATCAGCCGGACGACCGGAAGGGACTCGAGGTGCACAATTAACTGCGTTAAGTTTGGATGAGACCAGTTTGAGCTCATTTTGACTTTTCGAATCTGAGCTTCTTCTGACACTCTAATGGAGACATTTGTCAGATTTCTGACTTATCTTTTTTTCCTGAGAAATATCTGAGACTTAAAGGGGCAGTTCACCCCAAAATTGTAGTTCTGTTAACATTGCCCTCAGATCACTGCAAACCTGTATGCGTTTCATTGTTCCGCTAAACACAAAAGAAGATAATTGGAAGAATGTCAGTGAGCAAACGGATCTCATGCACCATTTACTGCCAAAGTAGGGAAAATAAAAACTATGAGAGTCAATGGGGGATGAGATCCGTTTTCTTCCAAATATCTTCAGCAGAATAAAGAAATCGACACAGGTTTGGAAGAATCTGAGGGCGAGTAAACAATAACTTTTTCATATTTGGGTGAACTGTCCCTTTAAGCAAAATTTCTATTGACATCTGGGGGAAAACTTTGAGAGATTAAATGCAGATCTTATTGGATTTTACTCAAATGGACATGATGTCTAGCAGATGAGAGAAGTGTGCTCGGGCCGGGGTCGGTGGCAGTAAACAGGCATGTCCCAGCTCATGGGGGAACCGGGCTCAGTCTTTTGGGAGACAACATCACCTCATGCTGGGCATGCTAATCGCTGCAGACAGGCGCTTTCTTTGTCCTCCGACACAGAGCCAAAGGCCACATGTAATCAAATTTGCAGTTTTATAGCTTTCGCTGGTAGCAGGACGAGCGTCCAGCGATGAATATGTAATGTGCGTTAACTGTTGGCATGTAGAAAGATTTTCTTCAGGGTTATAGATCATGAAATGAACTCGTGACTAATCCGGACGTGAGATTTAGATGAAGAAATGAGTGTTGCTCTACACGATTAGCAGCGTGACAAACAGACCACACAAGTGTTTTGATGTTGGGTGTGTGGAAGAAAATCTATGTTTGAAGTGAATCTCTTTTTAAGGCCAAAACTAAGTTTATATGCATGTGAACGTTCATTTTAACTGTGTTTAAACCGATTGAAATTTTGATTGAAAGATTTTTAAGTCTTTTTTTATTACATCTATTTTTTTGTAACAATTGGCAACAATCAATTTTTATTTAATTATTTATGTTTTTTTGGAGGTCACATTTATAGTCCAAATATTGAATATGGTCTCTCAGTGCATTATGAAATATGCAATACAGATTAAAACTATATTGCTAAATCTTTTATATCCATTTAATAATTCACATTTATATTCATCTACACATTATTTTGTTTGTTTATTTTTCAATTTCTCAGATGATACAATTCTCTTAATCCTCATTTTCTCTTTTATTTTTGCAAACGTTGTTTTTTGTATTTAAATTTTTTGTACTATTTTTTCTATACTATATAATTTTATTGCACATTATTGTGATGGGAGCGTGGTATCACCATATCACACTGTGTATGGTCATGACAAATAAAACTTGAAAGTTAATAGTTTTATATTGTGCAAGGAACACAAATGCGTTTTTCAAATGTGAGACTTGATGTTATTTACTAGTTTATGTCTTTCTGCTTCAAGAGCTTATAAATGCCTCCCCTTAAACTCAAACTTTATTTATTGCCGTTAGTTGTCGGGATGCCTCTCTCAGACACAGAGAATCAGTCCGTTATGAGGTGGAGTCACTAAAACGCCAGTTCATGTGAACCCATTTGAAGCTTTCATTCCTTTTAAAGGACAAGTGAAAAAATTAGAGCTCTCATTCAGAGTTTTTCCAGTTCTCTCGCTGCGAGACCAGCTGTGAAAGGTCTCTCTCCTCTTTTCTCTCCACGACCTCTTTAAAACAGCCCTCTCTCAATAGCTTCTCTTCTATCGGCTCTCATGGGCTGAATGATGGCCCGGGCTCTGTGAATTACACGGCACAATGCAGGGAAACCCGGGGCAGGGCTTGATCTTTTCAGCTCCGCCGCCCCTCCTGACTGCATCTGTGTGCCAGAGAGACGCACTTAAATCTCCCTGACACATCACATAAGAGCTCAACTGCACTCCAGTACTTTCAAAAACACATACTGTAGTATTTACCATAGCAAACTCTCATATTACATGGAGTGAATTGTAGTAAATGCTGTACTTCTTGAACTGTATATTACAGTATTTACTATGCTTTTCATTGGATACTATTCTGCACTATTAAGTATTTAAGTAATAAACTGTAGTAAATACTGTAGTATATGTTAATATTGACCACGGTAAGGATGAAAATGCTATAGAGATTTGACTACGTTTACTTTAGTAAATTGTGAAGAGCATTTTTGAAGTAGATAATTATATTAAAGCTGGTCATTTAAATATGTTATGAGATCACGTAGAGTTATTTATTATTTGCCAACCAAACAAAACAAACTGTTGTACAAGATAAGTTAAAAAGGAAGAAGCGCAAATATTCAGTTTAGAAACACATTTATTATTTACAGCACACCGACATTGAAAACAGACATATATACGTTTACATCTGAATATCTTTCTTTACAAATTACATCTCAGATAGAAAATATTAATCTTTTAACAATTATTTAACTCTCTATGTACAACATTTGGAGTGCATCTCAAGTCAGTGAGATCAAAGAGCCGTGTTTGTGTGAGCAGTTACACGCCCCGCCAGATGGGGCAGTAGAGAGTTGCTCCATTCAGTTTTAACCTGACACCTCTTCTGTTTAAAAGCCTCTCTGTATTTACATCATTTCAGGTATGTTAAAGTCCCTCTTTTACTCTTGTTTCAGCACTTGTGGTGTTTCCATTTGCGTGTCGCGGCGGTGATGTGGAGGTCTTTTTTGAGCCACGGGAAGAGGTTGGACACCTGGATGGATCCGTTGGGCCTCATGGTTCCGGTGATGAGGTAGAGCTGAGCGCGTCCGGGCCGGACCAGCGTGTGAGCGCATCTGAGGTTGATGAGGAGCCAGCGCTGCAGGAGACTGGAGGTGTCGTAGGGGAGCAGAGGACCTCGCTGGATAAACTCCACGTGTCCCTCCACCATCAGCTCTGGGTCTGAGGAGGGCAGACGACGGCGGGAGATCTTAGCTTTCACGGCTGCAGGGAGAAGAAGGGGAGAAGGTGAGTTATTGTGTCCCAATAAGTTTTTTTCATCAGGCCGTGTGGCTTTAAGAAAGGAAAGAAGATATATATTTATGAAACTTTGATTTAAAGGGTTCTTTGAGTTTTTCTTTAGCATCACTGCGAAGAATCCATTCAAAACGTTTTAAAAAGAAAATGTGCATTAATTCAAATGTCTTTACATTTTGCCACAGTCAAATTATGCAATATTATAAAAACCACACACACATTTATATATATATATATATGTGGAAATGTATATATTTTTTTATTTATCCAGTTACAGTGTTTTGCAAAAATATTTTATTCTTTGAAATATTTTTCTTGCATAACATTCTTTAAAATAGGAAGCTTCACGATGCCATATAAGAACCATTTTTGTCTCTCAATAAAATAAACACTAACATCCGCAGAATCTTTTTGTTCTCAAAAAGCTTCCTTATAATGGAAAAATTATGATATGGACAAAAAAGTAGAACCTCAGTCTGAAAGGCTCTTTAAACAACCCAAAATAGTTTTTCTCCCTTTTTATAACTTTAAATTTTTAGGAGTTAATGTGCAAAAACAGCTTTACAAAAGACATTTTACAGTCGAATTTAACAAAATATTATTATTAAAAATATATTTTAAATGTCACCCCGTGAGCCATATTTGTAATAATAATATTTCCTTTTACAAACACCTTTTCATTTCATGAATTAAAATCGTATCGCAATGTTTTTAATGAAAACAGATTTAATATTTAAAAGAGATTTGTTCTTTACCAAAGTCATTGAGACAGAGAGCGTCCATCACAGTTTTCAGAGTCGGTACTTCTTCCACAGGTGGACAGCTTTGGCAGGCGGGCTGAGGAAATTCTGTGAGGAATCCACAAATGAAGGCATTAGATCTGTCTATGCACCGAACCGGAATGAAATCGACTGTTAAATTGACTACATTTCTATTGTGTTTATCATAGAAAACAGTGCACGTGTTAAAGAGCGAGTCTCACCTTTGGAGAAAGCGCTGATGTGTTTGGGCAGAGGAGTCAGACATGTGTCGTCCTGCTCTGGAAAGCGCTCACAGTTTAGAGCTTCAGGCCAAGCGTGTCCGTGACATGCCAGCACTGGTGTGCAGCTGTCCCGTACGGCCCGGCACACGCTACGACAGGGCTGAATGAACCTAGAGACACACAAGCAGAGTTTAGAGGAGAAAACACACAACCTGTGAGCTCAAGTGTGTCTCAAGACCTCTCTGAACATACCTGTCCAAACACACGGGAGCGATGAGAGAGCAAACGAAAGCCCTGGCCTGAGGATGGCAGCCGGTATGAAGAAGTGTTTTCCACTCATCAGATCGAGGAAGCGCTTCTTCAACGCTGCTGTGACCCAAGAGGTTAGGCAGTCTCATTTCAGAATACGGCACGTCCTGACAGACGCTCATCTGATTGGGAACCGGGACGCAGCGAGTGGTCTGGCCCAGGTCGAAGGCTCCGCTGCCGGCCACGAGAGAGAAGACCATCAGCATGCTGGAAAGATCCATGATTCCCGAGGGAGAAGTCCGGTGAGGCCAGAGAGAGAAGGAATGATGCAGAGGTCTGATGTGTCTGGGTTTATAAAGAGGCGGGCAGATGTTATCAACGACACATCAGAGCCGCAGACAAGGTGACAAGCAGGAGATAATGGCCCCCAGACTTTGGGGGGGGGTTAGGGGGGGACATTAAATAAACAATCAAACAAGTCAAGCATTACACGGCCCCATTGAGCTCATGCTTTGTTATGAGTCACATGGGCTGAACCAGCAGCTATAGCATCTTGAAATAAAGAAATCACTTAAAATAAAAAATATGAATTTAATGTTGATCGAGATGGAATTTGTAACACATTTAAATGTCGTTTCGTGTAAGTGATGGGACGTGTGAAAACATCCTCGTCAAATACGTGATCGTTCTATGTGACCGGATGGTTTCTGAAAATTAAAAAAGAAAAAAAATGAAGAGAATGTATATACATTTATTTAGAAAAATATATAATTTCCTACAAAAATTTTAAGCATATTATTCTTACAGCAAACAGTGGGGAGAGAGTCGTGTCAGGCATATCATATCGTATAATGGTTGTATATGTTAAATACACCTTAAAACTTATAGAAAATATAAAATTTTCCAAATATTTAGTTAATTTAATTTTTTATAATAAACACAAATACATTGTATTATAAAACACCTTTCATCATGAATTAAAAAAAATCACTTGAAATAAAAAATATGAATTTTATGTTGATCGAGATGGAATTTGCTACACATTTAAATGACGTTACGTGTGAAAACATTCTCATCAAATACATGATTCTCTGTGATCGGATGGTTGCAGAAAAAAAAATTGCATGAAATGTTGCATGAAATCTGCAGTAATTGGCCAAAAAACCCTACAAATATTTTGTGTTAATCCCCAGTAACAAAATATATTTGTTTTAATTTTATTTCTGCATCACTTTTTATAATTTTTCATTGTTGTATAGAATCAATAGTATAGAAAACTCATTGTATTTACTTTTTTTTGAAAGCATATCATTCTTACAGCAAACTGTGGGGAGAGAGTCCAGTATATCACATCGTACAATGGTTATATATGTTAAATACACCTTATATAAAATAAACCAAATATTTAGTTAAAAAAAAGAAATGATAAAAAACACAAATATATTGTATTATAGAAAACTCCTTTCATCAGATGTACAAAAGCGGTACTATCTGTATAAATTATAGTCTGTGAGTATGAGTTACCATGTATGTAAGATGTACATCAGCAGAAGGAACTAATTTTAATCAGAATATATTTTAATAAACTCTCATTTCTCATGTATAGCACTAATTTCTCTTCCATAAACAAGAACACAATTTGCGTTTATGATTGTAACGGTTTCTGTTATAAACATCTATTCATTAGTTAACTATTATTAAAACATTTTGAAGCTTCGAGAAATTTTCTGCAAGAAAAATGTTAAAAATCACAGATGAACATTGAGCGGCTGACATCTGATGACAGCACTTCACAATCTATGTTCCTTCATAAACATCTGCATACGTGTTCAAACACACGTTCGTTTATCGTGAGAATATTTAACCGTCATGAAACGAATGGAGCAAATGTTGATTTTTGTTGTAAAACGTGTTGGCGTTTGAGCTGAACTTCTGTCTGGTCTACATGGAGACCAGCATCCAGACAGGCGTCTCCAGCTCGCTGACAGCTCCTCGCTGTCTCCAACATGTCAATTTGAGCTTCCTCTGCCAGCGAGACCTCTGTCTGCCATTAACCGCTCGAGTGTCTGCAGTCTACCTGTCCTGAGCTCACCTTTGATCTGCATTCACATTCAAATGCACTGGACTCGTGCTGGCCACGTATTGTGCTCTTAATGTCTGAGACGCTCTTAAAACAGTGTACTTCACTGAATTATCTCACATTAGTGCTCGTATCATTTGCATTTACAGCCCTTGACTTCTGCAGTCTCTCTGGGTGTATGAATGCCGATTGAGCAGCGTCTCTTGCTTTGTTTGTTGCTGACACTGGATTGATTCATATAGATTTCATTATTGGCAGATTTGTGTTTGATTTGTTTAAGGCTTCATGTGCTGTAATATCATTCACAGACCTCGAAGTCTATTTCAAAAGTGTTTTTAACACAATTTCTACTTTTCTACTTGTGATAAAGCTATGTGAGAATATATAAATGTTTGTTTATGACTTAAACAGATTTCACAGATTTATCATCATTTCTGTACATTTTCAGGCC
Organism: Triplophysa tibetana; assembly: GCA_008369825.1. NCBI lineage: Eukaryota > Metazoa > Chordata > Actinopteri > Cypriniformes > Nemacheilidae > Triplophysa > Triplophysa tibetana. The sequence continues at coordinate 17,943,348 of CM017894.1, read as the reverse complement.
TGGAAATCACATTTCTTTATATTTTCTGGATTTTGAAGGCCACGGGGAGACTGTAATACTTTATACAATATCAATACTGGGATGAATATGAATATTGTTTTTTAATTTATTTATTTTTATATTCATATATATATATATTCTGTTTCTTTTTTACAATGACCTTGAGCTTTGGACTTCATTAATAAATAAATAATTTTTTATTTTATTTCACAGTTAATTTCTGTTTTGTTTTTTAACACATGTATTTTGGTGTAAATCTGTATATTTAATGAATCTATGCTTTGGCAATGAAAAAGCTCTTGAATCCAAGGATTTTTTTGTTTACTAAAAGACAAGTATTTAAAAAAAAAAAGTTTGAAAACGTTACTGTTCATTGAAATACCATAAAATATGGACCTAAAAATATTTAAAAAACTTAACAAAAGGAAATTAATTTAAAGCACCAAAATTAGAATTATAAAGACTAAAATAAAAATGAATTAATCTTGTATAGCAATATAGACAAATAAATCATAAAATGACAAAAACATATACCAAAAAAGGTAAAACTTTAACTAAAATGAACACAAGAAATCTAAAAATAAAATCTAATTTAAAATATGATTGAAACTATAATAACTCTCTCGACTAGACTCATTTCCCACTACCATATTTTCTTAACCTACGTGAAATAAACTTCACGTGAGACTCTAGAAAGTGTGAAAAGCTGCTCACAGACTGACATAAAGCGTTCTGAGTCACACTCAGTCGTTGCCACGTGTTTGACAACAGCCTGATGCCCGAGCTGGAGCCCGCTTGAGGATAGCTGTGTCTGCACTCCAGCCCGCTCCAGACGGTCGTATCACCTGCCGGAGCTGTATTAAATCTTCAACAAGTTGAACGTGATGAAAAGTTGTCGTGTGAAGCGCACGGTCAGACAGATTAATGGCCGGCTCTGGTCCTGGCGGCCCCAGTCTTCCGGGCCTCTTTACTGCAGGTCTGGGTCGGGACAGACGGCAGCTACTGAGGGACCTAACCGAGCTATTAGAGACACATACCCATTTAGGAGAACAATAGAGTGCATGCGTTAAGTTAAGCACCCCCTCTCGTCGCTGATTACCCCCCGGCTACTTGTTATTCTTTCTAACGGCCCTCCTGCCCCTCTCTGGGGTTTGTGTTTGGATTGTTAATATGGGAAGGCTAATGAGAGTCATTCAGTCGGTCTGTGATCAGGATTGAAGAGAAGTCAGCGTCTACTTGGCTTATCCTGTCACATATTTGTGTAGAAATGAAGAATCGATGCTGTGATGGACAGAATGATTTGGATCAAGTAGATTCAACATTCAATTTAAGTTCAGTAGTATTATGACATTACCAAAGTGTACACATATTATACATTGTACAAATACACAGTAGACTTTTAAACGTGTGTGTGTGGACTTGTGTGAGGAACACAATTTATAATGGTGTTTTTATTGACATGTAAAAATTCAGAAAGTGTTCTGGTTGGGGGGTTGGTTCAGGCTATTATATATAGTCAGTATAAAAGTCAGAAAGACATAAAAAAAAGACATAAAACATCTGAACACAACACGTCCGTGTGTTTGTTTGTGTAAGCTTGACTACTTTTTTGGCATTTTCTAGGTTCGTCTTCTGAAATAAAATGAAACTTCTCATTAAATCTTATAAGGAGTTAGATAATTGTAAAAACGATATTATTATACAGTTCAAAAAGACTTAAAAGAAAAGAAGAAAGACATTAAAATATACACCATGGTCAAAATTTGCTGTATAATGCAAATAAACCGTAATGCAATTTATACAGAATTATATCTACAAATTTGACGAAGGGTTTCTTAGGTGTCACATGCCCAAACATTTTTGATAATGCTATTATCAATTGCCCTGCTCTTGTTTCAAGCCAGGTTTATTTTTAAATTTTAAGTAAATTACGTTTCATGATTTGACCATTGAGCTGTTAAGAAGGTTTTTTATTTTTATGTTTTTTCATGAACAAAAATAGAAAACTGAGCAAGATAGACTGCTGGAGGTGTAGTATTATTTTGCAACACCCTGCCCTTTTTTCTTTTAATTTTAAATGTGTTATTTTGTCTTTCTTTTCAATTTATGTTTCATGAAAAGGTCATGTACATCGATTTCGCCACATTAACATTTCACTACATTTTGTATGTGTATAATACCGTGTGTGTGACTAATAAAATATTGAATAACATGTTGTGATGTGTAATATTTCATTGTTTTTTCTCTCAGTTTACAAATATAATGGCATGAAACGGAAGTTGCGATCGTTATTTCTTCCGTATTGTGACGTATATCCGAGTGGAGCAACTTTTGTAATCAGAATAAAATGTAAGGCGGGACTTAATTTCTTACATCGAGTACTGATTGGATCGTAACGAGCTGGGTGTTGCCAATAAAATGCAGTCAGACTTGTAATCCAGTTTGCAATCTGTCAATCATTCAGCCCCGCCCTCGCGCCTTTCCTCGTGACCAGAAATGAAGAGAAGTCGTTTCAAAAGAGGTTAACGTTTTTAATTAATTATTAAAAGTGGAAATATTTTTTTTAAGTCATAATGTGCACGGATAAATAATCTATAATGAATACTGCAACATTGTGTACATCAGTTTGAACTGACAGTTTTAATTTCATGCCGACTTTAAATTTTGAACAGGCAGTATAAAGTCGTGTTAAAGCGTCAAGTTAAAAGTCCTTATGTATATTTTGTATTCTACTTATTTTAGTTTGTACCAAGCACCCTATTTTAACGCCACATTATCGTTTGTTGTTATCAGTCGTGTCGTAGATTTCTTTTCATTACTTTTCTTTTTAAATTATTTGGCACTAGTATGTACAGTTGAGTCACAGCAGCAGGGGGCAGTATAGAGTCACAGCAGATCCAGAACTGTTGTGTGTTGTTTTTCTGTGTCACCAGCAGAGGGCGTAATAGGGTCGTATTCAATAATAAAGTTAACTTTGCCAAGCATTTGTAAATAAAAATACGGTTCTTGTAAATACGATTTCCAAACAAATTTTGCAATATGTGTCCATAAGACTCAGAAAGAGCTTTATTGCTCAAACAAAATATTTTCTTGGTCCTAAAAAACTCCCGTAACGTAACGCACATCTAAATACAAAATCAAAACAGTTTTACAAGCGCTATGATCATTTACATACAGATGACGTCTATGTGTGGTGACGTCATCACGCATTAAGCATATTTTCCTGAAAACATTGTAAGCAACAGTTTGTTTGTGAGGGATTTTCATCGATGCAATAGTTTCGAGATTTACTTTAATAGTGAAGTAAAATTCATAGATTCGGTTGGTTTTTAATAATAACTCTTTACAAAAACTCGATTGCTGGCCGATTAGTGAGTTTTTATTTAGTGATGTGTAGTAAACTATCATCACACGTGTGATGTCATGATATTTCACTCTTTAGCGAAGACGTTTGACCCCAGAATACAACAAACCTGTTCACTGACGCGCGCTCGCGGGCGCACGCACGCACTCTGCTGTGCGCATGCGCATTCCCCGCCTGCCCGCAGCAGCTCGGTCCGTGGCGGCTGCTGCTGTTTCTGTCCGCCGTACCGACGATCTCCGTGTTTTTCCGCTTGCGTTCTCGCCCTCCGCCGCCGTCGTCGATGCGTCTGAATCCGATAGCCGGGCCCGCGCTGCTCGCTCCGAACGGGCGCTGAAGGCTCGTGCGATCCCGTCACCGGGCGTTATGCGCTCGGATGAGGCCTACACGCTGAAGCGGTCCTGCTCTTCCTCATCCTCCTCATCCTCGCCGTGATGGCAGATGATCAACAGCAGCAGCCCGGTGCTCTCGGATCCCTGCAGAGCCCCGAGGCGACGGCGCTGCAGTACAACAAGATCAAGAACTCCATTTGGTGAGGCGTCCGATTACTGTCCGATCTCAAAAACACACCAGCACCGTCTCGTGCACATCTGTGCCCTGAGAGGGAGGGGAAAGCACCTTGCGTGCGTGCGTGTGGTGTCATGCATTTGATGTTTTGCACTGGCGTGGCGATTTGGCTGTTTTTTGTTATCGTCAGACGTCTGATCGCTGTCTGATCTCAAAAACACAGCAGCACCATCACGTGCACATCTGTCCACTGACAGACAGACGGAGAGAGAGAGAGAGAGAGCGAGCGCGAGCACACCTTTCATCCTACTGATGTTTTTCATTTGCATGCAGATATGACCGATTTTCTACCTCTGATGCGTTGCATCACATGCTCGCTTGTTTACATGAAGTGTTGTGTGTGTGATATGTTGTTGTTATCGCAGGCTGTCTGATTGTTTATGTGTGCTGTCATTGCATTACATGTCTGATTTCATTGCTTGGAAATGATGTCTGATTTCGTTGCTCGAGATGTCTGGTGCAATGCATGCGATGTCTGACCGTTGTGTGATTTCTGTGCATGTATTGTTGATTTTATTAAATAGGATTTATATATTTTTATTCGTCTGATTTCACGGATTAATGTCTCATTTCGATGCACGTGGGGTCTTGTTTGTTTTTAAACATCTTCTATATCTTATAATACTATATATCGATTGGCTTATGTAATTCATATATAATCTTACAATATAAAAGACAAATACTGTCACCGGTGCTGGTTATATCCGTGCACTGCACTGATCTTTGTTTTTCTTGTTTTACAGCAAATCTGTACAATCAAAAGTGGAAAGTATATTGGTAAGTTATTTATGCAATATATTCACGAATCAAACAAACACGCTTGTGACTTCCCAGTCGACAATATTGTCTTATTTAAAGAAGCTATATGTTGATTTCGACGGTTTAGCAAATTGTTCGCGACATTTTTTTATGAAGCCAAAAAGCGTTTAATCTCTTACAGAACACATCTGGTTGTTTCAAGTGTGTGCACTAGCAAAGAAGTAGCATTTAGTCCACTTCACATGATATAGTGTATACTACTTACTGAAGATGAATGTTGAATTTTATTTTATTATACATTTTATTACACATTTTAAACTTTAATGCATATTTATATATGTGTAGTATACAAGACTGTAGTGTACTTCACTGCTTGAGACTGTAGTATATTTAGTATACGTTGCTTCGGACTGTAGTGTTCAATAGCTTCTCCCTAAATGACATACTATAAACTATGCACTCAACCATCTAGTATATGAATTTCAGAAGAGAAGTATCATCCCAAATGATAGCTCCGCCTCCCTTCCGCTACGTAAGCGAAACTGCGACCGTTGAGTGCGTGACGTGTCCATACTTCATATTTTCGGTCGAAAAAGTAACGCACTACTCACCCTATTTATACTACAAAATTGCGTAGAATAGTGCATAAGTGCGCAATTTGGGACACACCTAATGTTTTTGAAGGTAGTATGCCCACTGTTCTGGATTATATAGTACACATTGTTTTAGAATTAAGTGTACTGTACTGTATACTATACGCTATTTTGGACAGTATCTTGGAAAGTACGCTTTTTAAGAGGATGAAGTGTACTATAGTAAGTACACGTGTTTACACTGTTTCAGACTGTCTATACATTGCGGTTTGGACTGTAGCATACATTAGTACACAGCGTCCAGCTGGATGAGGCGTCAAGTTTTCATCTGCAGTTTTTATCCATTTTGTCATTCGACATGTAAAAAAGTTTTATGAGAATATAATGATGATAGACGATATAGATTCGCTGATATTTAACCATTTTGAGAGTGACGTTGCCAATAAGTATGCCCACTTTGTTTTTTAAAATATGGGATTTTAAAAATTAATATTGCTTAAGTGTGCACGGTGGAGTGCATCGTGGGATACAGGAACCTGTGCAGCGTTCTCTCTCCGGTTGCGTATCGCACATATTTGCAAATATATCGGGTGATTCATTTCATGCGAAAACATTCACTTTTCAAATGTAAAAAACAATTAAAAGTTGTGAGCGCACACTTGATTTATTAAAGTTTTGTGTGTTAGTGTTTAGTTCATGAAAGGAGGTCTGTCCTGTGCTGGAGTTTTTCTGGGACGGTCTGATTGACATGTTGACGTTGAAATACGTTTGTTGGCAGGACAAAGACATGTTTTTTATAATAATGATCTAAAAATGACTTTAGCAAAGTGAAAGAAACCAGATGCAGATATGCTCAACTGGTCACGTGTGGTTTTCTTTCAAGTTCATTATTGTTGGTATTGTATCCTGGACATAGCAACAAGCACACATATATGTGTTTGTCATGGCATTTGTAGTCATGTCAACAGTTGCTATGATGATTTCAGGAAGTCGGATCATTTGTGGCTCTCAGGATTTATTCTTGTGTGTATATAGACGTGTTGAGTTGGACATGCTGTTCTCCACGCCATCAGTTTTAAATACAGTTTATCAGAACCTGAGTATAGCCACGTTTACATGCAACCAAATAATCCACTTGGATTTGGATTGATGGCTCAATGCCCAATGTCATGGACAAAACAGGAAGTATTGACAACAGTGTCATGGACAAATAAGGAAGTAGAGTCTAGCAATCCACTAGCTTTTTTCGAGATGTCACTTATTAATGAACCTCAATTATTCTCAACATTTATAAAACTTCTTTACTTTGAGTTGAAGACAACAGATCCCATCATTCCACACTCCTTCACAGCGTCATCAAGCTACGGTTGTCGTTTGATTCTGCGCCCTCTAGCGGGGATTTAACAAACTGCAGCTTTAATAATATTGTTTGCGTCTAATTCTGGAAATCACACAAACTCACCATAAGAACATGTTTTATCCATTGCAATATCACGCACATTATTAAAGGACATTCTACAGAGCTTGTGTGTGCTTTTATAACGTTACATAAAGCAAATAAAGAACGTTATTCGAAAACGGTGTTTTCTTTGCAAACGTGAAAATACTGACTAAATTGACTTGTACATCCATCCAGAGACGCAGTTGTTACCATTTTACAAACTTGGTCAATCGGGAACTTTTTACACGCTTGTGGCAGGTTAAAAGTGGAAGAATGTTCTTTATCAGATGTTGATTATTGAACTATACGAGGTCAGTTGAGATGTTTTTGTGTCGTTTTAAATCGCCATTGCATTGGATTTGTGACGCCAATCTGGCAACCCTAGCTGTGCGCTTGCATTCTGTTGGGAATATACTTCTTGCATATGTTAACGCTTTTTGAATCGTATCGTAACGTCTAGGGGACATGTTATCAGCACTTTTATAATCTGCAATCAGATTAAATTCATTCGTATTGACCCAACCAGAGGATTCTCCACATGCGCTTCAGTTTTGTTCTCTTGCGTTCATATGTCTATAAATGGAAATTAATCTACTTTGATGATTTATCGTAGACTTGTATACACTAAAGTTATGAACCATTTTAATGTGTACGGTCAGGATAACAAAATAAAAAGACTGATCTATTTTAATTTAAAGAAGTAAAAGCTTTCCAGTGTTTTGACATAAATTAATCCGTCATTTGGTAATAGGGCAAATCCTAATACTCACAATAGTTGTCCTCGTGTTTCTTTTATGTGGCGCGCCTTCACATCACATTTCTGCATTAATGCACATTATGCATTGCAGTGCAGTGTTTGAATAATTTACATTTATATAGAAATATATGGATAGACAAAAATCTCTTAACGACACTAATAAAACCTTCAAAGGAAGTAGAATCGAGCGCAGAATGAATGTGGTGGAAATGGTTCAGTGAATGACTTTCTTTCTTTTCTGTCTGTCAATCATTTTGCTGGTACACTTTTACCATTTACATTTATGTATTCACACAGTGTATTTAAGCTACACGTTTTTATTTATTTTACATTTATGCATTTGACAGTCGCTTTTATCCAAAGCGTCTTACATTGCCTGATACTTGACATTTGAGTATATGCGATCGAACCCATGACCTTTACGTTGTTAGCATCATGATCTAACCACTGAGCTACAGGAAAGCTTATTTATTTTATTACTATTTTATTGGGAATTAAACCCATGCTTCACATTTATGCATTCACAGTTTCTTTATTTAAAACATACTATTTAATTTATTTAGTTATACTTTAAATTGCATAATATTTTTGAGTATTTGTGTCCCCTGGGAATCAAACCCAATTTCTATCATCTGAGATTGATACCTGACGAACACTTAAAACACCTGAATGATGTGAGCTCAGGGTTTAAGGGTCCGCCCATGGTTTTGTTGTTTTTGTGTGTCGTCTGTTTCTGCTTCACCTCTGAACTTCATCTGTCTCTGTGTGTGTCTGTGACGCCTGGCAGATGTGAGATGTTCAAGAATGGTTTACATCACTTACACAACTTTGGGTACAAAGCATAAAAAATGACTGTAGCTCACCTGTGTAAGTGGGTGTATGTGGTTTCGGTTGCTAAGCATCATTGTTTCATTATAGAAGGTGTGGTCACAGCTTCGGATGTGGCTCATCCAATCAGAATTAAGGTGTAAACATTTGTCGTCTTTTTTATAATATACATTCTGAATATAGTTAAATTTAGTCCTGACAGATTAATATGAATTATGGTATCATGAGAATACATTTTTTTATAATAATTAAATTACACAAACGTGATATGTTAAGTGTTTAATGTTTCGTGTGTATGGCCAGTGACACCTGTTGCCAAGTACAGCCAATTGGAAGACCGATATGGATTGTTTACATCACGTTTTACTGCTTTAATTGGTCCAGACATACTTTATATTGTGATGAAATGAAGCTCATTTAGAATTGACAGTGATGTGTATTCAGTGGAAACATCAATTATTTATTTATTACTAAAGAACAGTTTATCTGGAATTTTAATGTTTCTTTAAAATTCAACAATACACATTTTATAAACTTTTGACCCAATGGTGTCTGTATTGGCCGTGGGCATCCTCGAAGCCCCACCAGACACGTCACACTGTGTTTAGGAAATAAGAAGCGAATTGTCGTTTTTTTTTAATGTAATGCACATTGTCAGGTCTCGCCTCATTCACGAGCACTGGTTTCCCCTAGCAACAACCAGACAAATAGAACAGGAAGAGGTGAGAGGTATTCATTCCCAGCAGCCAATTGATAGTGAGGTGGGGCGGAGCCCATGCTGAAAAGATGCTGTTGTGAGCGTGTCAGTGTTGACACGCATGTTTACTGTCAGGGTTCACATGGCAACCGGCTGAGACTCCTGCAGGATTGCAGCTGTCGGTCGTATGCGCAGACACACTCCGGTGTGTTTTTGTGCCCGTAACGTTCTCCTTGTAGTTCCCGCTGGCCTCGAGTAAGAGAAAACAATGATGTCATAGGCCGTCCTGGAACCGGATTGAATGTAATACAGCCACGTGAACAGTCCAGTTCAAGGTTGATATTATCAAAACAAATCTAATGCACACAATTTATTATTTTAAAAACCAAAAGGAAATAAACGGAAATAAGTTGAGCCAAATACTTACTGGAAATAAAAATAAACACAGAAAAAAATGCAGCAAAGCTGCTATAAGTTCAACTAAACGTAACATAAAATATGAAAATAAAAGCTATAATCAAAATAAAATTACAACAGACGGACAAATTGAGATTGAAACTATTACGTTGGAGTTTACGGACCAATAATAGCATGATTTCTCTCTAAAATGAACAAATAAAATTACATAAAGCTTTTCATCATTTAAAATACCGTCATGTGATTAAAAATGTCATGATGTTGTGAATAAGTAGTGGTTGAGTTGGCATCAATGTCTTGTCATTGCTGCCACATTGACATGTGAGTTTTATTTCAATATATTTTCAATGAAACCAATGCAAACGTGTCATGTTCTTCTTCCTCGTGTGTTTCATTCACGCAGCAAGATGTTGAGAAGTTTACAGACATTGAGAAACTCTACCTCTACCTCCAGTTGCCTTCTGGTCCCAGCAGTGTCCATGAGAAAAGGTACATCCTACAATAATATTCTTCAGAACATTTCATTTAACATTTTTTTGTTGACTCATAGCAAATACATCTCACATTTACATTTATTAACATAATATTGTCTTTCATGCACATTTACTGACCCTTTTGAAAATTAAATGTGTTTTTTTTTGGTTTTATTCGTTGTAAAACTATCATAACTAGTTGTTCAATAGTAAAACCATGCTTAATTTTCTAAAGTGTAAACGTGCGCAAAAAGTTTGAGTTGGCCACTATCATCGTCATTTTTCCGTTGTCATTTGTCCTACTTTTGCATTTGTTTCTATGCATTGACAGTCATATGAGCTCAACATTTCATCATTTAAAGCCGACTTGTGTAAATTTTGTAGGGCTGTCAATTTAGCACGTTCATATTGTACAGTAATTGGAAAAAAAATGATGTAGTTAACATGTGCGCTAAAGCAACGCAAATTAATTCTGAGCCATGACTCAAATGTCATATTTTCCGACCAATTCGATTTGTTTATAATTCAAAGGTACTAAAGCCCGCGAAACACATTGATACAAGCAGTGTTGGACAGGTTACTCTGTAAAAAGTAATGAATTACTAGTTACTCATTACATATTCAATGGTTTCATTAGATTACTGTACAAATGACTCTCTACACAAAGTATTTAGTATTTAGTATTAGCAAAGTAATAGTTACTTTCAATATCCTACACCAGCCTTGATTAGTTCAGTGATCAAGGATAGACATGAAACGACTCTTAATTCATTAATAAATAAAAAAAAACTATATAGAGTATTATTATTAACTGATTTAAGTATTACAAATGTGAGAATTTTACATTAAACCACAGATTTTAAAGTTCGACTTTGAATTTTGATGCCAATTCCACTATCCCACACACATATATTACACACAGTATTTAGTTAAATTACATTAAAAGTAATTACAGTTAAGTAATTTCCTTTATCAAAGAAAAAGTCATTAAATTACAGTAACTAATTACTTGGTAACTAGTTGACGGAAAACTTATTATCCTTTGTGAACAGCTCTTGCGATATGAAAAAATATAAACAACGACACTTTGACTTGTTACAAATGTTAATAATGTGTATGTATTTTGTTAATTTGTTTTTTTCCAGCAAATAATGATATCATGTGATTAATTGTGATGAATTAGCATATGTCATAGAATTATTATTTAATTGACAGCCCTGAATTATGACATTGCAATATCAGCGTCTTGTATTTTATCATTTGTTTATTATGTGTCTATCATGTTCACCGCTCTTTCCCAACATGATGTTCCCAACATAGAACTGACACTCAGAGAGGTTCTGCGAGTCCTGCGACATGGTATTAAAACTTTCAAACTATATTAAAGGGAAAAGCATTCTGAAAAACTGAAAATTCTGTCATCATTTATGTCACTTCATACCTGTATAAATTACTTTTTTACTTACGTCAACGACGACCATATTAGGAAGAATAAAATAGTCAGAGGTGCCCGTGAACTCTTTGTTTTCCCAAATTCTTCAAAATATTTCATTGTGTGTTCAACATTACATTATTGTCATTGTCATATAAGATAACAATACAATTTTGTTAGTGCATCAAAAACTGCATATTAATAAAAAAATAAACACTTCAGCTCACTCTTTCTCATGCATGTGAATAGTGACTTAATAGTGAAATGCATAAGAGAATCAAAACTAATTTGATGACAAATTATAGCTCGTGATTTTAGAAGATTTGAGAGGTGGCATGTGTTGTTTTTTGTAAGTTTTGAGCTCGACAGCTCCAGTCCCCATTCGCTTTCATTCGATTGAAAAGAATGATGAGAATGAATGGGGAATGTCCCCATAACCCAACGAAAGGTTGACCGATTTGGATCGACATGAAGGTGAATAAATGATGTCAGAGTTTTTATTTTTGGGTGAACTGTGCCTTTAAAGTCTCACAGATTTCTGGGGCCAGAAGTTGAATGTCTTAAGCTTTTTCTTGCGTTTTCTCCCAAGTGACCAGAATTCCATGTCGTCCAGTCGGACTCAACAGATGTACGCTTTCAATTGGATTAGAAATCATTTGGAAGAGCATCCGGAAACCTCGCTGCCAAAACAAGAGGTGTACGATGAATACAAGTGAGTGTGTTTTTACAAGGCAGTAAAAGGCAGATGTTTGCGTCCGTGAGCTCATCTTGTTGATGTTGTGTTTCAGGAGTTACTGCGACAATCTGGGATACCATCCGTTAAGCGCGGCTGACTTTGGAAAGATCATGAAAAATGTTTTTCCGAACATGAAGGCACGTCGCTTGGGCATGAGGGGAAAATCAAAATATCCTGTTTGTGGTCAAAGTTAAAGCTGTCAACACAAGTGTATTTTATAAATCATTTTATAAATGAAGATGTCTTGACTTGATATTTAAGGTAAAGTGTGTAATGTATAGTGTCACCCATCAAACGTGCAAAAACGCTCACGTTACCCTTAACCGTGAATCACGTACTGCTACAGCGGTCTGAGGAAGAAAGCACTGGTGCACATGCCGTCGCTCCCTAACCTGGATTTACACAAAGCCGGAGATGGGGTCAGTGTCCACTTTCTGTCGAATCGGAAAATAAGAAATTCAGATGCAACTTATCTTTTAAAATGCAGTTTGAAAACGTTTTGCATTCATATTAAAACAAAACGTCCGTGTGTCGTATTCCTGAAATGTCTCTTCTTTCGTCTGCTTCTGTAAGTGTGAGTTGTTGGAGTCGACGGGTCAGTCTCCCAGCGCTGAGGACGAGATGCGTTCGGCAGCATGCGGTCTGGTGTGCGAATGGGCCCAGAAGGTTCTGAGTCGTCAGTTTGAGAGCGTGGAAGAACTGGCCAGATTTCTGCTCAACAGTCACTATATCGGCACTAAGTCCATGGCGGCTCTCACTGTTATGACTGGAACCCCGACAGGCAAGACTCGAAAACATCACTCTCATAACGCCACACATACTCACTTCGTTGTAAGCTTTCTGAAGCCCGATACAGATGGCAATTGTTTCTCATGAGTTTGTCACAGCAGTGATCATACTATGCTTTTGAATGGGACAGAAATATGAACTAAAGGACTTCATTCCTGTTTGTAAACTGAAAAATGTGGATTGAGACAACAGTTAAAGGACCCTCATGACCTTGCAGCGCTCCAGAATAACTCTTCTTACTAGGAGCACTGTAGCCTACAAGCCTCTTGTAAATTATGAAAATTTCCACAGTCCCCATAAGAAACAATTACTGCCCAAATAGGGTTTTGGGAGACACTTTAAATTCTGTGTGAAGAAAAATTACATTTAGTCTTTGTAAAGGACATTTTACATTTTTTAGGAATGAAAACCCCAACGCCGGCCTCTGCGTTTGTGCCAACCGGTGAAGCCAACGCGTTCCAGCCCCAAGTGAAGACCCTCCCTTCACCCTCTATTGACGCCAAACAGCAGCTACAGCGAAAGATCCAGAAGAAACAGCAAGAACAAAAGCTCACCTCCCCTCTGCCCATGGATGCCCAGGTAAGACGGGCGGAGGCTGGGACACCCGGACCCGGGTCCAGTCTCACCTCTTCAAGTCCTGCGATACTGTCCCCTCAGCCTACCATAGGCATTGTGGTCGCTGCTGTACCAAGTCCGATCACGGTAAGATGATTCTGATTTCAAAGTTATTACAATGTGTCCATTGTCAAGATCTAAATTCTTCTTTGTTTGTATCATTTGCAGGTTCAAAGAAACAGACAGCTAATGACGTCTCCGAATCCTGTTGGGGCAGCAGAGGGAAAGGTTGTACCTGTTAACTTCCAGGTCGTGACGCAATCTGTTAAGCAGTCTCCAAAAACACCCCAGAATGTCCCTGCCAGCCCAGTTGGTGACAGGTTGGCGAGACACAGATACGCCCAGATATTACCCAAGCCCTCAGCCACCAGCGCCATTACACTTCGCTCGCCCCCAACGCTCCTCATCACCAACAGCCCCATCAAGACGGTGATGCCCACGTCTCACGTTAGCTCTGTAAACGTAGTCAAGATGACCGCAATATCGCTAGCACCAACCAGTAGCAGCAACAGCAGTACTACTTCGACCTCACTGCGACCTGCATCGGCTGGAATCAGTAGCACAGTTTCCCAAGAAGATGTTGCATCTGTTATGACGTCCCAGGCACCAGGGGTCTGGAGAGCTGGACGTCCTACCACGACCCTAGCACCATCAGCATCCACCACCACCAGTGAGGTCAGATTTACATTCCAGGCTGTGAACGAGAGTAGCTCTGCTGTTGACAAACAAAGCACCGCGTCCGCAGCAAACACAGTACAAAAGAACGAACGAGACACTAAATTCAGGGCTTCCAGTGAACCGTCTCTCCTTATCAAGGCGTCTCCTGTGCCTGAAAGAGTGACAAGGGCCAAGAGTGACTCTGCAACCCCTTCGAGTACAATCATGGGGGCCCTTGCCCCAAGCAGCAATAACAACAACCAGCCGGAAAGCACCTTGTATTTAACGGTTACCAACCAGAAAGTAGATGCTGAATTGTCATCCCTTGCCAGAGTGGCAACTGTAAGCACTTCGTTTAAAGATGCCGTTCCGAAAAGCCCCCGAAAACGCTCTGCATCTTTTCTAGAGACGCACACAATCCCGGTGAAAAGGGTTTTCATTTCCCAGCAACCTTTGGATGTTAACGCCAATCCCAAGCCTGGTCTCGTAATAGCAGCTAAAAAGATCCAGAGACCTGGAACGCCAGCGAGACCAGAAAGCGCTCCATGCAAAGTTACCCTAAAACATACCAGCTCCCTTCCATCTCAAATCCTGGCTCTTTCCGATACTCCCATTGGAACACTGAATGCCTCTCTGACTGTTAATCCTCAAAGCTATTTACAAATCAGCAATGAAGTTGCTCATGAAATTGTCAGAACAGACCACTCCTTACTTCAGCAGATCAGCGAGCATCAACAGGTAAACAGTGCGGTTTCTCAGGAGGCCTCTGTTGTAAGCGAACTCAAGAGCTCATTGCAAAACTTCTCGCAACAGATTCACGCTGAACACAAGCAGATTGCAGCTATTCACTTACCGTTGATGGCTCAAGCCCCCGAGGCGTCCGCTCAGCTCACTCTTCAGCAGGACATTGTTGATTTTGCAGGAGCACAAGCTAGCATGGACTATTTCCCGTTCAACGATGATGATATGACCCAGGACAGTATTGTGGAAGAGCTCGTACAGATGGAGGAACAAATGAAGTTGAATAACAGTTTGCAGTCGTACCTAAGTTGTGTGGACATATCTCTACAAGGTCAAGGTACGGTGGGCCAAGGAACGATCCTGTCACCTCATCAGACCGGAACACAGTTCTATCACTCTTCTCATAGTAGCGCCACACCGATTCACACGCCAACACCGACGCCCACACCAACACCAACACCTACTCCAACTCCCACCTCCGAGATGCTACCAGGGGGACACAGCTTGGCCAGAGAAAGCCCTTGTTCCAGATTAGCACCCGTTACCCCGGTGGACAGCATCTTGGGTGGAAGGCATACACCCATCAGCACTCCCCTGTCAAACTGCAGCAGCAGCGTGCCCCCTAGCCCTGTCGAATGCCGGAACCCCTTCGCGTTCACCCCGATCAACTCCAACATAACCGGTTACCATGATACCAGTGTTGTGTCAAGCAGTCCAGTGAAACCCATGCAAAGGCCAATGGCTACCCACCCTGATAAAGCAAAGCTGGAGTGGATCAACAACAGATATAACAGCACTGCAGGGTCTCCTGTCATCTCCAACACCACCACCATTGGAATCCTGCCCAGTTACCAAGATCTAGTTGACGATCACTTCCGCAAACCGCATGCCTTCGCCATCCCCGGTCAATCTCTCCAGTCTCAGACGAGACATCAGGAAGGGAATATGGGAAGGTTGACAACTGTGTCTCCAGTGCAACCAACTGCCAAGCAGGAAAGTTTCGCCGTCCCTGCTCCATTAGACAACAAAGGGACAGGAAGCACATCTACATCGGGAGGTGGAACCTTCCGTTGTCGCAGCGTTAGCCCAGCGGTTCGGCAGCGGAATCTTAGTGGCACCACCGCGCAAACGGTCACTACCCCAAGGTCTGTTGTTTCTCCCTTCAACTGCCCCTTGACGTCTGAGGTCCTGAGCATTCTCTCCAACAACCAATCAGTGGCCAGCAGCTTAGCTCAGAGGAGCCAATCAGTCCCGCTTAACATCATGATGCAGTCTGAGCTACATTCTATCAGTCACCAGGTGCAACAAAACAACAGCACTAAGATCACCACAGTGCTCCTTAGCAAGATGGACACAGAGGGAGACGATACAGTTCGAGGGCTGGGTATAAACAACCTCCCCGCCAATTACACGGCACGGATGAACTTGACGCAAATCTTGGAGACAACGCAAGGCTTCCCCGGAGGTCCCAACTATCAAAACCAGCAGCTGCCTCTGGATCAAAGCCCTTCACCTTTTGAACTTTTGACCCAGAAGACGGGTTACCTCATGACCGCAGGAGATGAGCAGGTCACCTTCTCCACAGACAACGGCCAAGCACAATCAAGCTCTGGACTGCAGCAACAAGAAGAGCTTCAGCTTCAAGAACAACAGTTGGAGCTGCAAGATCAACAACTGCAACTTCAGAATCAACAACTTCAACTTCAGGACCAACAATTGCAGTTGTCCGACCAACAACAGTTAGATGATCCTGATCTCGGCCAACAGCACTTGTTGCCCCAGAGCTCCCAGCAAGATGTTGATAGGGAGCATCAAGAGCATCTGGATTTCAACACCACTGTCAAGGACCTTTTGGGAGAGGACGGTCTCAACCCCAGTTCACAGCTCGTCGGGCAGGTAGCGTCTGAACTCAGCGCTGCGGCCTCTGACTTCTCAAGCGATATCCGGTTGACCACCGACCTCTCCAGTAGCATTAATGACCTGAACACTTTGGACACCAACCTGCTGTTTGACCCCAGTCAACAGCAGGACCAATATGAAGACGCGACCCTGGAAGAACTGAAGAACGATCCTCTGTTTCAACAGATTTGCAGTGATACTGTGAACTCTGCTGGTTTCGATTGGCTGGAGAACAAAGACCAGCCGACGGTGGAGATGTTGGGATAATGCGATCTCTTGTTCTTTTGTTGTTGATGTTGTCGTCATAATATTTATGCTTTTTGTTCTGTTTTTATTGTGAAGTTTTGTGTATCCTTTGCGTACAAAAATGTAAAATAATGCGTCTGTGCAGCAAAAATCTGGACATGGTCCAGTGTGTGAAGTGCCAGCCTTACAGGCATGTGCTTTTTCAACATGTTTAACTGCTTGACAGGTCATTCCAGTTATTTCTCCCTATTCTGAAGTCATTTCCAGCGGACGGTCAAATATTTCCTCTATATAGACGTCACTGCGTGCACAACTTATTTCTTAGCATATCTTAATTTCATTTGCACTGTTTTAACGTCGTAGTGGACGTTATGGACACGCATGCGTCATTTCCTCTTGTATTTAGACGAAATGCAATATTCCATGTGACAAATCATTGACTTTGAGGGAAACTTCCTTCCTAGACAAACAGTTGTCAAAATGTTTCATTGGGGCCAGGTGGCACGTACCACAGAGGTGAATACTGCATTTACATATCGTCAGTTCAATGAACTGCAGAGATTTTAGGTGCTAATTGGTGCTGACGTCAAGAATCTCATTTACTGAACCGTCGTTTGTTTTTGTCCAAATAAAAAAAGAAGTTTTAAGGCCATAACACTTGTACTGTTAAACCGAAACCGTTGGGGAGGAATGAAATCTTTGCTGTATTCGTTGTTCTTTTTTAAAATCAAAAATAGGAAGAATCTGCCTTATTTTTACAGTCCCTTTTATTCCATTTCATCAATGAGGTTTTTTTACTCTTAAGCGCGTCATGCGTTACGTTTCTGGTTGCTAGCCATTAGTATGTCTGTCCAGCCATCATTTCAAACTGGTAGCTTCTTGTACCGTGTGGTATGGTGACGGCTCGATACTTGAGATGAAATCTGTCGAGTTTCTCCGGCCTTAACTCCATACCAAAGAGAAGCTGTTGAGGACAAAACGAGATGGCGGATCCGCCACTTGGTCCATCTTTGGTTTCCCATCATCCGAAAGTGATGGTTTGGCGTCGTTGCGGTTAAAGGTCGTTCCTGAACTCTTATTTGTGTAAATTATGTATGCGACCGACGTGTTGGATGTACAGGTAAATATGGAGAGAAGAGCATGTTGTAGAAGGCTGAAGGATTTCGGCTGTCGGTAGACGTTAAGATAGTGCCGCATTTGTATAAAGGGCATCATGAAATTTCCATGTTATCAAGCCGCTGTATAATGGTGATGATTTGTAGCTAGATGAGAGTGCCCTTACCCAAACAGAAGATGCTGTCTATAACGCAGCACGATAGCTGGCCTGTTGCGTTCCTGGCTTTCTGTGATGTACTAGTTGATGGCGTGTCTTTTGAGTCTGTAGCTTGCTGATGTTTTTTTTTCTTGGGACTTTGTGGGTTCCTGCATACGCAGATGTGTCGTGTAAACCGAGAGGGATATTA
The DNA here is from genome assembly GCA_008369825.1 of Triplophysa tibetana. Classification (NCBI taxonomy): domain Eukaryota; kingdom Metazoa; phylum Chordata; class Actinopteri; order Cypriniformes; family Nemacheilidae; genus Triplophysa; species Triplophysa tibetana. The sequence goes on along the minus strand of CM017894.1, from coordinate 17,924,877 downwards.
TAGCATGGATTTATTGAGAAAAAAAAGAAATTAGATTCGACGTAAAAATAAACACGTTCATTTTATTGTGACATAGCTAAATGTGATGTGCCGCGACGAATCGACGGAGCAGACACTGGAACGGAGTTGAAATTCTGAAAACGTACAAACGTTCATCTTATTGCACTAAAAGATTTCTTTGTTTTGTTTGTTTATCACATTTTAGTCTTCGTACGTGTTTTAAGGACAAATTGGTGCCCGCGTTGTCGTTTTTTCATTTTGATGACAGATAGCAAACGGGGAATTACTCATGACTCGATCGACGAATAATTGCCTTGTGTAGCAATGAGCACTAATCTCAATGAGATCCGCCGTGTACAACTTCTCATACATGAGAATAAAATAAGAAAGTAAAAATGACGTGAGTTTAAAGTAACGACGACATGCTTCACGTTATGAATTGACTGTATCTGCGCACGTATGTTAAACTCTCTATGGTAGTATTCGCTGCGAGCGCTCCCTTAACCAATCAGAACGAGAGGTGACGCTACGGTAGTTCTTCAAAAGCTATATGCATTTTATGACGTTTACTAATTTGAAATGAGTCCGTTTCTGTTCGTGAATGTTGTTTCTTTTTGTTCGTCTTTTTAACATTTTTTTTACATTTATCTTCAATTTCCTCCATTTTATATATATATGAAAAAACAAATGTCTTTATGTGAAGAAAGCTGTAAATATTTTTTATGTTGCGGCATTTATTAATGCACTGATTTTGTGTTGTTGTTATAGGATTAAGACAACAATCCTGTTTTGATACGTGAGGGTTGATGTTTAAGTGGTCATCTGCTAGAGAAACGTCTTCATTCTGTTCGTTCAGGACTGTAGATTTGAGCCTCAGATTTGCTGGTTTTGCTCTTCGTGGACAGTAGCTTGTTAATATTGCAAATGCGTTTCAGCGATGTTTTTTTTGTTTGTATTTCTTTTTCTGTTTTTCCAATGGAAAGTACTCACAGGTGAGATTTTTTAAGTGGTTTTAAAAGCCAATAAACATTTTTTAAACAATAGTATGTGGTGTTTGTGTATTTTCTTGTGTTTGAGAATGATGTCCTCTGCTGGTTTCTACAAGCACTGCAGACCAGATGTGGTTCTCCAGAACTTGGTCTGATGTCACAAGCACTGTCCAATCAAATGCCGCTATTAAAACCATATGCGTGTACACAAAAATGTCATTGAACGAAACCATAGTAGATGTGAGCTTTACCTGGTTGATTTATTTCGTGTTAAGTCCTGAATATGAGGCCACAGATCTATATAACGCTTTAACCTTATTTAAATGTTTATCATTGTGAGCGAGGTGTGTTTATGACCTCAGATGATTAGCGCTTACAACCACAAATTTCACATTTTATGTGATTGTTATGATCACAACATCATTGCTTCTATTAATAATGTTCTGGTTTTAAATCTAGAAACATGCATTTTCTTTAAAGTGGCTTTGAAATATACACTTTCACTTATTTCAACCTAAAAACTTTACTTTTAAAGTTGCCTAAAATTTAAGTCAAATCAAATGTTAAATAAAACTTTAATGATATTAATCTGACTTTAAAAATCGACTTATATTTTTGTACAAATTATGCAAAATACAAATCAAATGACTAAAAAAGCCAGTTTGATTGAACATGAAGTTGTCCTCTATTTTAAAAGTTGATTTCCTAAGTGTATATATTGTATTGTGAAAATTTAATAAAATAAAAAAATACAATGAAAGATTAATAATTTGACCATTTATTAAATCAATCAAGGTTAAAGTTAGAGACTTGTATTTATAATATATTAATATATGAAGTCATTTAGCAGACGTTTTTATCCAAAGCGACTTTCAAGTTGGGTAAACAATGGAAACAATTGGGTCAAACATTAGGACAACAAAAAGCATAAGAGCGATAAAAACATGTCTCACAAAGCCTACTACAGTGTACAGAGCCATGTTTAGTTTATCTATGCTTAAATAAGGATGCTTTTTTTCTAGATATTGTGGAACAGCTAAAGAATGATCACGAATGATCGGTCCGGTGCTGATGGAAGAGATGTGTTTTCAGCCGATTGTTAAAGATGGCGACAGAATCTGCTGATCTTGTAGCAGCAGGGAGATTATTCCACATTTGTGGAACCGATCCAGAGAAGGTTTGTGAGAGTGATTATTTACCTTTTTGGGATGAAACCACAAGTCTTGGTTTGTTTGCATAGGTGAATGAAGATAAGGGGGTCCCGAACCAGTGGTGGTCTTGTAGGCCAGGAGCAGAGTCTTGAATTTGATGCGAGTGAGCCAATGTAACTTAATGAAGAGAGGAGTGAGTGTATTTACACATTTTTTGTATATCTAAGTATAATCTAAATGGCTTTACAAGTCATTCCAACTTAATGTTTTACATTTTTAAATGTTCAAAATAGTTGAATAGTGAATCTGCTCAAAACAACTTCATCTTATTTCTACAAGCTTCAGCAATTCATCACTGGCCGAAATGACTTGTAAAAATATTTTTGACCTAAAATATAAAGCAATATTTTTTCATCTACTAGATAAATAAACATAAAATGAACAAACTGAAAAATATACAAAAGAAATCATATAATATTTGATCCAAAGAGAGTGCGTAAACCTTGGTTGAGAGGTTTGTTTCAAGTTTAATCAATTGATTCTTGACTCAGCAAACACTCCTGATAAATACTCTTCTGCATATTCGATCGAATCTGCTTTTGGGGCGAACGGGGGTCATTTATTTCAAACCAGAGGTCACAGTAATTCAGCTGCCTGCACGGGTCACAGCGATGGGGGTTCACCCTGGACTTGTCTTTAACCAATAAGAGCGAAGCTGCCGGGTGTCATCTCCCCTTTCCCATGACCTGACGCATATTCATACAATGATAATGACTTCTAGCTGTATTGATCCCCTTCCGTGATGTCCACTTCACTGACCGCACGTGTCACTTGACTCACGTCTGTTGCCCCAAAATAACACCTCTGTATCTGATATTACACTGCAAGGATATCCTAGAGAAATGAATTGTCTAATTAATATTGACTTAAAATTTAAAGCAATATTTTTTTCATCTACCAGGAACCACACAGCGATTTGTGAACCATTTTTGCAGTCATGTACCAATCCAGTCTCTTTTAGTTGTGTATCAAATGATAAGACCCCTCAGTCTGGATCAAGCTGACTCTTGAGTTTACAATTAGATGTTAATTCACAGAATTACTTCGTTTTTTCTTCAAATGAAAACCAATGAACCGAAACAGGAAGTGATTGTGGTTGTAAACAGGATCCCACAAGGCCATGCTCTCACATATGAAGATGAGGGTCTCACAGCTGTTGGTCTTTTGTCCTGCAAGGTCAATAAGTGTATTTACTGAGCAGCACGTGCTGGATATCTCCTCATCTTTGCTTTGAGGTCAGTTTTGTGAGTCAGTTGATCTGTAGTTTGAGACAGAAACTCACTGGATAAGAAGAAACCATCACATAATGATCCTGATGATAGACATGTGATGAGTTTTGCACAAAACACACAAAAGTATTTATAGTATTTCATAAATGACAATTTAGTTCTTGTAGCTCTATTGTTAGGGCATTACAATAGCAGTACAAAGTTTGTGGGTTTGATTCTCAGGGAACACTCACACTGATCAAATGTATAAGTCACTTTGGATAAATATGACATGCATGTAAACTGAAATGTGAGTTCCTGTATACAGTACATCTCCATTCTATTGGAACATTTAATGCCTTTTACATTTTCCTTTTAAAGATGGAGAGCAATCCAGTGCGCAACAGAGATGTGAAATGTACAGTAAAGCTCTCCACAACTACGCGTCTTGATATAACAAGATTGCATAAACATTGATATCCTATAATGGAGATTCTGGGTTATGGTGGGGGGTCTTGAATAACGTGTGTCACGGGTGTGAGTGGGAGGAGAGAGAGAGAGAGAGAGAGAGAGGGAGGGAGCTCGAGGCGCGGTCTGGCTGCAGGTTCATTATAGTAATCGGGTCTCAGCGGTCGTGACTCGTTCCGGACACGCGCTGTTTTTACGCGCAGAATGACAGTGAATTGTTGATAAATGGCGTCTGTGAAGTGGATCACACATCAGCTTTTGCTGATTTTATTCTGGATTATCTCGTTTTCAGGTAAGAGATGTTATATTGTTGTATATTTGGACAAGAGTCCCAGTGCGCAAACTGTGGAGAGGAGACGGTTCACGATGTTGCGGTGCAATAAAGAATGTAAACAACTCTGAAACTGCATTCAGATGATATTATTAAGACCGTTTACGAGTTGTCCAGATAATAACTTGTTTGTTTGTGTACAAAGCAAACTGTTGGTGTGATAATCTGTCACTGAAGCTTTCGTGTAAACGGGATGGAGGAAACACACCTGAGTCGCTTTGGGTACCAGAAATTAAATTGCATTTAAAACCCCCCAAAATATTGCTTTTAAATTCTACCAGAATAAAGTGAGAGAAATTGAAGGAATTGAACAATAAGTGTTGTATAGATAGAATGTATTATAAGTTCTGCAATAGCCGAAACCACAATATGATTGAAAATGTTTAAAAGTTGACATCATGCATTGAAGAGTTTGTTTTATTGTAAGTAAAATAATTAGTTATGGTTAAATTACTACATTATGAGACACCAATGAAAGTCATTTCAAATGTTCAGATCAGGTAAAAAAAACCTCTTTAACGTTTTGCTTAAGTTGAAAACATGAAGATCGGAGTGAATCAGAATCAATAGCAGGCTCATTCTTCTCTGTAAGTTGACCGTGACTAAAAGGATTAGATGTGTTCAGAAGGCTCAGTCCCTCATAAAGCTTTACGTCTTTCTTAAGAAAAACTGCCTTCATGATGTTTAGTTTGATCAGAAATTGGAGCTCATTTTCTAATGTAGCGTCTCTCCAACAGCTGTTTCTTGTGTCAGTGATTTGGCCTTCGCGGTGGAGCCCAGTGATGTGCGAGCATCTGGAGGTGAGCAGGTGTCTCTGGACTGCCTGGCTGAAGGCGAGCCGCCCGCCGCCGTGGAGTGGATGAAGGACAGCGTCCGTCTCCAGGAGAGTGACCGTGTGCAGGTCCTGCCCAACGGAACGCTGTGGATCACAGATGTGAGGAGTTCACCAGAACAATCAGACGAAGGTGTCTACCAGTGCCTGGCCCAAAACAAACACGGAGCCATCTTGAGCCAAAGATCACGCCTCGCAATCCCAGGTGCGTGCAATGAAACATTTTCCCTTCAAACGTGTAGGCCAAACATTTATGGAGGAGATGTGATGCGTGGGACCACAGACAGATTTTGGTGTTGTGTAAGCATGTTGTATGCAGTTCTCGCTGCGGCCTCCAACGCGATTGTTTGCTGGCCGGCACCACATAGAAATCTGTTGAAGGCTATTCGCTGGCTCCCATTGTCCCCGGTGGCCCGAGAGGAGAGAATAAAGGCCTGTTGTGGACACATCTGTGTCTATTCAACTCCCTGAACCCTGACCTTCACAAAGACCCGCCGAAGTTCAAGCACAACCGATCAGAGAACGTTTCTGTAGGTGATGTGCACCTGTAGTTGGGTATGCACATCAAGTTTAAGTGACCCAGCATAGGTTTATTACTAACTCAATAGTTCATGGAGAAATTAAATATGTTTTTTATCAAATAAATATGTTTATCTCTTGTATCTTTTTAGAAAGGAGACCAAACTAAACTCAGTCACTCGAAGCCGTTAAGGGGGCACTCGGTCAGTAGGGGGTGTTTTGCGGGTGAGTGGACCAGAGGGGGTGGTATTGGTTTGCTTCACTGCCCGTCTGTCTAAAGGGCGTCGGGAGAGGTCAGCGGGTCACCGGGGTTGTGGGATTGTCTTTATTCCACAGCAGTGTGTTGACCAGCGGCTCGCCCTGATGTCCACATCCAGCCTGACTGATGCGCTGCTCTCTCTCTTTCACTAATGTTGCTCTTTAGACCCGCAGTCAGTTGTTTTGTTAGACTTGTCAGGGTTTGTGAGGGAGAGGGGTCTGAAAGGAACGGCTTGGGGGTCTTTGGACTTAACCTTGATTTTGTTTCGTGACTCTCTTATTTATCCCCATTTTTTAAAATCACATTCAAGCCAAACGCTGGAGTTAAAACTCAGATTTGAGTTTTGAAAATATAAATTCGATACAACTTGTTTGTAAGTTACAATTTTTAACTAGACAGAGCGCTTGACTAAATATGAGTATGACAACACGTGAGGCGCAAAAGAAAAAAGTGACCTTTAATCAAAAGTGAATGAAAATGAAACGCATCTACATCTCATGCAAAACTCGGGTCCGGTCCTTAAATCCAGTGCAAACTCTTAATCTTTGAGTGATTTTGATTCTTGGAGATACACATTTTACTCTCTGTTTCTTAAATTCTTTCTCCGTGCTGAAGGTTTTTTCTTCTGAAGCCAGAGTTTGTTTTTATGACGCTTGTGACGCAGAGACACATTTAATCTGAGATGAAACTCACTGAACAGACGGACTAGAGAGACCTCTGATCTTTAGCAGGAAGCCTTTGTGCTGTTTGACCCAGGCATTGATCTGACCTCTGATGACCCCGCTGACCTCACCGGACACACACACACACAGGGCAGATCCTCCTAAAGATGTCTGATTATTACTGCCCAGATCAGATGTGTCAAAAAAGTTTTATTTGGGATTTCATAGCTTTCACGATATTGTACACAGCCTCATAAAATGCAGTACAACAGTAATACCAGGTTTTTTTTAAGAACATTTAATTTAATAACATGGTCATTTATTCCATAGTGTAACTGCAACGTTTATTTTTTACCTTTGGGGCACTTGGAGAGCTTGAGCACGACTTCTGAGAATGATCTCTGTTTGCGGAGATTGTGAAGAGTTTAATCTGAACGTCTGTTAGCTGTAATTGCACCTCAGATGTAGATCAAGGAGTGTTTTAATACTGAACTTCAGCGGGAAGTGAACATCCATTGATTTCCTTTAGTGGGAGGAGGAGACAAAACACAGGGGCTTGTGGGTAAAATGAATGTCCGGTGTCCCTCCTCAGGTTCATGTTGTTTTCATCACTTCTGTCTGTGATATTTGTGGTAAATGTCTTGTAGCGGTTAGTTTTGTGTGAAGTCTTAAACACATTTTGAGCTCATTTGTGGGCTGAGACACAGAGATGGAGAAGAGATGGAAGTGTTATTGATTTCTGCTGATCTATAAAGTTCATCATTCACTGTCATCGGTCGATTGATCCATTGATTCGAGCAGCTGTTTATTATTGGCTGACCTGCACGTTAACAGACAGCCAATCACAGATGAGATCAGATCTTACAAGATTTAGATATGAACGAAATCCGATTATTGTCTGCTGGATTAAAACAAACTATAACAGCTTTTAATATATTTGTATTATTATCTAATATCTTCTGATTTCTGTTTGTTGTCTGTGTTGATTGTTTATCTAGTTTGTGTTTTAAACAAGCAAGACTAGCAAACACACTGTCAGTCCTCTCAAATGTGAAAATGCTCTCAACATTAACTTTCTGTCACGTTGTTTACCTCTTTTTTTCAGCAGAACACAGAATAAGATATTTTGAGAAATGTCTCGGTGGTTTTGTGTTCATACAATGTAAATCAATGAGTTCAGTGTTGTTTGATGATCAACATTCTTCAAAATATCTTCTTTTGTGTGCTACAGAAGAGAGAAACTCAGGTTTGACGTGAGCATGAATAAATGAAGGAACTGTCTCTTTAAATAATGTTAATAACCAGCTGTGTGTTATCAGTTCACATTCACTCTTATCTTTCAGACGTTCTCATTATTGATTATGGGGGATTTGTCTGTGTCAGTAACCTGATTAGTTTTAAAAGCTATTCTATTGATTTGAGACAGACAGGCAATTACTTTCACCCCTTCAAAATGTACCCCTGCTTAAAACATCCTTTCACATGATTTCCACAGAAAAGTTTATTTGTTTCGCAGATATCTGATATCCGTCCTCTTATTGTGCATGTCCTGCGATTCATGTTTAAAGGATGGAGCCTCAGCTATTCTCTCTCTTGTCTTGTTCAGGTATGTTGTCGATTGTATCTCACCCCGTCCCGATGAAGGTGTCGCTGGGATCTGTGGTCAGATTCTCCTGTAGTGTTAGTGGAGACGCCGCACCGGTCATCACCTGGGACCTCAACCATAGATCTTTGCCTCTGGATTCAGACAGGTGCGCACGCACAACTTCACATAGAAAAAGGGAATGAAAAATGTATCGCGTTAAATAGCAGTATTTGAAAAATAAAGGAATAATAAACATGAATGAAACATTTTTTGCTGGTTTAATCGTCTCAGAATCACAATTTTGCCAAATGGAGCGCTGCAGATCCGCGACGTGACAATGAGGGATGCTGGGAAATATCGTTGTTCAGCCACAAACACGGCCAGTCGAGTCAGGAGCAAAGACGCAGAGCTCATCGTCACGCCAGGTTCGTGTTTCCTTCACAGAATGTCTGTGTTTAGCTTTGTTGGAACACATTAAAACTGTTCTGTTCTCGGTCCAGAGTTGGTCCCATGGCCCCTCGGGATGAAACCACACATCGTAGCGGCACCTCAAAACATCAGCGTCAATTTCAATGGACCTGCGGTTCTGGAGTGTATGGCCGAGGGAAAACCCCGACCGCTGGTGTCGTGGAGCAGGGCCGACTCCAAACCCATAGACGTGTTCGGCACCAAGGTGATGGGAAACGGTAACCTGGTCATCTCTGTCGTGAAGGCGCATCACGGCGGGACGTACCTGTGCAGAGCGACGACGCCGGGGACGCGTAACTACACCACGGCGACCGCAACCCTTACTGTGCTTGGTAAGACTTTGCGCTGTGAACACATCTTCTGTCTGTGTAGGCGTGGCGTTAAACAAAAAACCTGCATTTTACAGTTCCTCCTTCATTCGTGGAGAAACCGGAGACTCAGACCCGTCCGAGAGCCGGAACAGCCCGCTTCAGCTGTCAGGCCAAAGGGATGCCTGCTCCTCGCATCTCCTGGTTTAGAAACGGTCAGATGATCAGCTCCAACGGCCGCACCAAGATGTACAACAGGTAACACCAGGACCCAGCGTGGAACACATTTCAAGACACGTCTGTTGTGATACTGACCCGTTTGTGTTCCTCATCCGTCAGTAAGCTGGTGATAACCCAGATCATCCCGGAGGACGAAGCTTTTTATCAGTGCCAGGCGGAGAACTCTCAGGGTTGGGTTCTGTCCGCGGCCCGTCTCGTCGTGATCCAGTCAGACGACCGCCCCGGTGCACCGCGTCACGTCCACGCGGAAACCATCTCCAGCTCCGCTATCTTACTGGCGTGGGAACGGCCGCAGTACAACGCCGAGAAAGTGATCGCTTACTCCATACACTACACGAAAACGGACGGTGAGATTTGAGAGGTTTTCACACATAAAGACACAGCACCTGTTTTACCGCGAAGAATACGTCTGCTCGTCCATGATCTGGCGTTCATCTAGATTTGAGACCATTGTTGAGAAATGTTTGTGATTTCAGGTGTAAATAACGAAGAATATCAGGCGGTGATCGGAAACGACACCACCAGTCACATCGTCGATGATCTGGAGCCGGCGCGCAACTATGCGTTTTACATCGTCGCTTACATGCCCATGGGTGCGAGTCGCATGTCGGAGCAAGTCACACAACAAACGCTGGAGAACGGTGAGATAAAATGCACATTTCCCATAATGCACTGCTGCTGGAACCGGTCAGATCTCTTTGACCTTGAAAAGAGTTTAACATACAGAGCGATGAGATGTAATGAATACAAAATACAAAGTAGTCCCACATGTCTAGATGTACCCAAACTAGATTTGAAAAATGTTTTTGAGATCTTCAATAATATTGACTTTAGATTGTAAATCATAGAGGGATGACTGAGACATTTCAGACATTTCTGACTCTTTATCTCAAGAGAAATATCTGAGACGCCAGTTTCTCTGTGCTCTAATCTCATTAATATCTACGCAAAACCATTGAGATATTACAGAGATCTCATCCGTGAGTTTACTCTCGTCTCCAGTGCCTCTCCGTACACCCGAGTTCAGTCTGACGAGTCGCAGCCCGACCGATATTCTGGTGTCCTGGCAGCCGCTTCCTCCCAAGCTGAGTCGCGGGCGAGTGTCTGCGTACCGTCTGTCTTACCGGACGGCGGCGGACGAGCTGGTGACCTCCGTTGAGCTGCCCGTCCAGGGTGAGAACAGCACTCAGCATCTTCTTCAGGGTCTGAAGGCCGACACCATCTACCTGATCCGTATGTCGGCATCTACTCGTGTGGGCTGGAGTCAGCCGTCCGCGTGGAGCTCTCATCGAACTCCCAAAACGTCCAGCGCTGCAGGTGAGAACTGATATCGCACCCTTATGACTTATGGTCCGAAATGCAAAACTTCACAGGAATCGTATTTCTTGTCTGCTAATTTTTTCTTCTGTTTGGTTCGATCTTCTGTGATTCTGTGATTCTGACACGTGGGTTTCATCTCTCAAATCTCACATTTCTTTAGGAAGATTGTGTTTTATTTGACGCTTTGTCGGACACACCAAAGGCACTGAAGTGAGCTGGGAGGCTACAGATGCTTTAGATTTGAACCCGGCTTTATTTCTGCAGTCTGTTTGTTACTCGGTGACCCTTGACCCCGCCTGCCACTCAAGAGTTAAGCACGGCTCAGTTTCGGGTCACGACGGAGAAGTGTAAAAGACTCTGAAAGCCTTTTCTTCCGTTCAGCTTCTTTTCTGATGGATATTTGCTGGTCAGAACCTTTCTCTTGTGTTAAGTTAGTCGGGCTTTCAGAGCTTAAAAACGTTTACGGTCTCAGAACAAAAACAAATCACGTGACATTAGATATGTGAGTGCTACTTGTCCATATAAAACCATGATGCTGGAGAATTGTGTTGTTGTTATGCAGTTGCTGTTTCCATCCAGATAGCACAGATACGTCTGTTAGACGTCTGCTAAAGGTCTGAGACCGTATTTAACAACTTTCTAAGATTTACTCACAAGAACACTTCTAAGATTTACCTAAGAGTAAAAAAATTCTTGGCTCAAAGCTGCGCTTTATAGTTAGTTATAAAACAACTCAGTCGTAATTTAAGTGACGTGTAGGACTAAATCTTAAGTGTCAGGCTTAGAGATGATTTTTCGACACTTAGGTGTGCTGCAAACGGGTTTTTGGACGACGACATTGGCACGGAATCACAGAATATATTTCCTTATTTAAGAATATTCTCCAAAACATAGACGTTTAATGGTGAACTTCCTAAAAGGAGTTTATATTCAACACACATGTGACAATAAAGACTTTTCATGAGAATACGTTAGGATACAGACATTGGAAATTAAAGATAAACACGTTTCCACCATTTCAAAATGACCAGTTTTAAACCAGTGCTGAAATTAGTTTTTATTTGCTTTAGTCGAGTAGTTTTACTTTAAATACAATGTTATTTTCGATATAAATCTTTTCTTGCGTGTGAAAACACGTATACCATTGAACACAAAACAGTAAAACAAGATCGCGCAAAAATAATGCAAATCCATTGGAATATAGACATAACAAGATGACGATCCAATACTGCGTAACAGTACTGATGATCCATAGAGTATAACTCGAATGACATGTACCGCCTGTGTGCCTTTATCTTGCGCAACAAAGAAGTTTTTTTATATGTGTAAATTAGATTATGAAAATGGTGTGTAGATGTTGTTTCATTAATAAATGTCTTTCACAAATTAACACTTTAAAAAAGTGCAATCTCTCCTAAGCAGGGGAGTACTGAATTTATGTGTGTATAATGTGGAATGATACGGTTCCAAGCCCCTCGTGGCAACTCCTAAGCATTTGAGAGACCTCTCGATCTGTCTTAAATAATTGAGAAAGTAAGATTGATTCTTAGCTTTAATACATTTGATATCTTGCTTTTATACTTAAGTGTGGTAGCAAAAGTAAATTCTCAGCACTTGAGCACTAAAATGGCACTTTGAGAAGTTTGATACGGGCGCTGGAAAACATCTGCTGTATTAAAACATCTGAAAGACATCTTAAAAAAAGCAGTTTTATATACAATCCAATGCATCTTCCAAATGTCTAAATGACATTTGACAGGAAACATCTAAGAGACGTATTGCGGACGTCCAATAGACATCTCTGAGATGCATGTGTGATATCAAGGTATGCTGTTGCTTTCGTGTTGTGAATGTTTGTACGGGTTTTTCTGTCTGGTTCCTAGGTCAAAATATTCTGTTCTCTAGTCTTTGTTTGGACAGACAGTTTGTCCATTTCTGAACCATTTAGATGTCTGAACAACAATGAATTCCAGTGTCTCAGACCGGAGGATCGGATCAGATGTGAAGTAGTTTCATTCAGAACAGCTCATTTCTCAATGGAGTTGTATAAATAAAAAGTGTGATCGAGAAACACACAACACAAAATGTGAGAGTTATTAATAGCAAAGCTTGACTTAATAAACACCGTCTCTCAAATACGATCCATCTTAATGTGATAACACCCAAGTGAAGATGTTATCGGACTCATAATAAACTCCTCAAACCCTGCGGCTGATGGGAAATCGATGGCCGGATAGAGATGTTTGGTCGAAACCGATGTTATTTATTTAACAGACTGTACTTGCCCACAGCATTGTTTCTGATAGACGAGACTTCATTGATTTAAATCATGTCTTACACAGAGAAATCAATGATAAAGTGCACATTCTCACATCCCTACACAGCACAAACGTCATTAAACAATAATATTATAATGTGGTAAGAATCATTCAAACAGCGAAACGTCTGTGTTTCATCCTCAGTGCCTCCTGCACCGAACCTTGAGCTTGAACCTCAAAACTGCACGTCGGTGACGGTCCGCTGGCATCCGGCCCCCGGCGATGCCGTCGTCCAGGGATACAAGCTCTCCTTTCACCCTGACAGCCAATCAGAGGACTCCATTATTCAGCTGCCCGCGCAGGACCACAAGTACACCATCACCGGACTCAGTGAGTAAAAAACGTATAAACTTTAAAAATATAAAATTTGGTGGCTCACCAATAAAATAAGAATAAAATATAAGATTGAATTCATGATGGTCATTATTACACTGTGTTAAGAGAACATGTTTAAGTGCTAAATAACATTACACACGTTTCCAAACGTAACTCAAGTCCCATTTTTTCATTGACCATATTTACTCAAATGTTTTCTTTTGTGTTTGAATCTGAATGGATGAGGCCGGACTCACAATTCCAATTTTTCTCTATGATCAATAATGACCTTTTTCTTCTGGTCAGATTTATGCACGGTTGGCCTGGCCGCGCTATTCACGCCTTTGTCCGTGTCACGTAATATCCCCTCTGTGTCAAAGGTCACACCCCAGATGTCTGCTCAAAGTTTTCCCATCATTCCCCAGCGCTTCTCCACGGCCGTCTATTGTGCTGGGGTTTAAGGTCGGGCAGATGCCCGTGAGACCGTCCCCTCCTCCATCCTCCGTCCACCTCTCCAACTGGACATACCAAACAAAATATCTGAACATTTTAGGATTAAAAACTTCAGGAAAAATCACCCAGTAATGTTAATTGTTACAAACTCGCATGCTGTCATTTAAAATAAAAAAAACATAAGAACTAGTAAATAAAAAAAACATTTTTATCAATTTATTTTAATAACTTAGAATGTTGCCGAATTAGATTGATTTAAAATGAAAGATTATTATTTAGCAGGATTTCGTAGTCTTGCTTGTTTTCCACAGATTGACATTATAACTACCGTGAAGTTTTATCTGGGTCTGACCCCAGACCTCAGCTCGTAAAGCTGCGACGGCAGCTGAACTGCGCCCGTGCCCTATGACCTCTGACCTTCTGCCCTAAAAGTTTAAAAACACCCAAAGCGCCTGATACCTCGCATAATGAACATCAAAATCAACCCTGTGTTAAACACACAAATACTTAGCTTAACTATACCAAAACCACAAAATTTCAAGAGTATTGTTTTTGTTTCTTTTATTAGTGTACAAATGTAAAAATATCAAATTAACGCAGAATCACAAACGTCTTCATAAGTTCATTTTCTTTTCTCATTCACATTCATTTTGTTGTACTTAGGGTTAGTCAGTAAAGAAAGATGTTAATACGCTCCCTCTGGTGGTTGGCTGATGAACTGCACATTTGACAACAACAAATCTGATAAAACAGTGACGTCATGTTTTTATTGATTGTGTTCTACAGGTCCAAGAGTGAAGTATCATGTGAAGATTCTAGCGTTCAGTGTTGATGGGGACGGATATCAGGCACATCAGACTGTCAACACTCCTGCATGTCACTGTAAGTCCATTCAATTTAGAATTTACATTTTTAAATGTGGGTCTGATATTATATGAATGGCATATTGGAAATATAGAGTTGTATTGGCGTTAGACAATTTCACATATTCTTATGGACTTTTTATTGTGGTTTATAATACAATAATCTGATACAGTATAAGCTTTGAAGAATTTCGCAAAAAAAAAAATTCTCGTTAAACAAGTTCGACCATTTTATTACAAAAACTTGCGAAGAGTTGCATATACAAAAGTAAATATTGTAAAAATAAATACACATTTGACAATATCAAATTTTCATATGAAACTTTTATATTTTAGTATACTGTAATGTGACCGTTTTGAATTATATTATAAAAACTTCTGTTTTGTTTCTTAGTTTGAAAACTTTTTCAAAAGCAAAACAATAAATTCTTGAATAGTTAAATACAAAAAAATAAGATAAATAAGAAAACACCTGTTTCAGGCTTAGTGAATAAAAGTTCTGAATAATTTCAATCAATATGTTTCAGGCTGGCATGATTGAATCCAGATTAAATTGTCAAGTATTTGATCTTCTTTACGATGAATTAAAGCTATCAAACGAATAATCACGTACAGAAGAAAAGTTTGTGTTTACATAATATATTTCTCAGTGTGTACTGTGCATATTCATTTTGCATTTATTAACACAAACATATATGTGAATACATATTAATGAGATATTTACATTTATATATTTATATTTACTTAAAGTGTTTTTATGTTCTTAAATATATGCATTTATGTGTTTATAGAAACAGAATGAATATGCACAGTACACAGACATATATTATGTAAATTCTCGATGTGATTATTCACGATTAATCATTTGACAGCCATACAAAAAATATGTTTTAGTAAAAGTAAAGTCTCAATTTGGGACAGGTCTCCTGAGTTATGCAAAATTAAAAAAGCAGAGTTCTTTCTTTGATTTTGATTTTCACTCTCACTTTTATTTACCACACCCAAAGCCAGAGGTATGTCATGAAATTACCTTTTATTATTTTATAGATTGTCTGTTGAGGTTCTTCACAGTATCTGGTTTAAATATAAGGTACTTATTCTTTACGGAAAGCGAGTCAGAAGTATTTGTAAACAAAACTGCGTCTCTGTTTCAGCCGCACCAAACCGCAGACTGGCCGCTCTTCCTCCTCCGGATCAAGTTCACGCTAAAGCCAACAGCTCATCCGCTGTGATTCTGAGCTGGAGTCGACCTGCGTTCAGTTCCGGAAAACCTGTCAGTTATTCCGTCCGCTGCGGACCCGTGAGTCCGTCTGATGTCTCGGGTGTCCGCTACGTCCAGACGTGAGTCTCGATGTCTCATCAGTGAAGACCGTCTGTGGTGTGTTTGCAGCTGAATCCCTTTGAACTCTCTCCTCAGAACCCAACAAACGGTGACGCTCACAGGACTGCGGCCCAACACTCGCTACGAGTTTGCGGTTCGTCTGCATATGGATCATATGTCCAGTCCCTGGAGTGCGACGGTCTATCAGAAGACTTCACTAGAAGGTACTGAAAGTGCTCTAGTCTGCGATATAAGATGGGACATGAGACGGAAGTTTCATGCACACGTGTGTTCTGATCCACAGCTCCGTCCTCTCCTCCGCTGGGTGTGAAAGTGTCTCTGATCGATGACGGTACAGCGCTGGTGTCGTGGACACCGCCGGATCAACCCGACCTGTCTGTGGCTCATTACACCATCCTGTACGCCTCACAGACCTCATGGCTCGCTGGTGAATGGCAGGTTCTGCAGAAAGAAGGTGAGCCGACAGAAGCTCAAACCAAACATTTGTGTCTTTCTGAAAGATACTGAAATAATTGACACGTAGAGATATTCAGTCCTTATGTTCTCATTGATGTCTTGTTTAGGTCTCTTGTGCTATTTCTAAAATATTTAAGGTGAAATCAAAACTCACACAAATGTTCTTGGAAGGGCATTGTGTTAATTGAGATTTTTTTAAGGCTCAAATGTTTCTCTTCCGTAGCTCTCGGTTGTGTTTTATTTAAAGTCCCATAAAATAAATAAAAAATGACAATGCCTGTTTTTCATGAAATATTGCAACGTTTATAGTAAATAGTTTATTATTTTTTAAAATTCGTATGGCCTCGTAATCTTTCCGCTAATGACTATCCATTTTTGATGACGCATGTTAGACGGGTTGGGCGGAGCATCTGTTAACTCCTCCCCTTCAACTGTCAGTCTGATGACAGATCCATGTAAAAATGCAACGGCTGTTTTTATACATCCAATCAAATCTCAGAGAAGGACAAAAGCCACGCCTACTATTTTCCTCATTCGAAATTACATTTCACTCAAAATTGCGTCAAAATACGGAATTAAAAATGATCACGACTTACAGTTCACGGGGACTTTAAGTCCCAGATGTTTCACCTCAAATTGCTTAATTAAATAAAAACAGACGTGAAATATTGGAAGAAATGTTGGTAAATCAAATCATCTGGATTTGAGTAAATGTGAAGAGAAATTAAAAGTTTAGACTTGACAAATCTGAGCTCAGATTGAGACATTAATGAGATCTCTTCTGAAACTCTGTGACATTAGTCTCTCCTGAAATTTCTGAGACACAGCAAAAGTTTCCATTTGTTCTCTGTATAATCTCACCGATGTCTAAGAGAAATAATTGAGATATTTCAGAGTCCACGGAAAATGTAAATTTCATGTAAATGAGAAGGAGTTCTCTCTTGTTTTTGTTTCAGGTACAGACACCATGGCTCTTGTGGAGAAGCTGGAGTCGGGTCATGTCTACCTGGTGAAGATCTCTGCGTCTAACCAGGCGGGCGACGGTCCGTTCTCCAGCACCGTCGAGCTTCAGGTGCTCCAGGCCAAACATCATCAGAACAAAAATCCACGTCACGCCGACAACCACGCTGAGCAAAAAGGTACACGCCTGTTTACCGGCGCTTTACATGTTGCGTTGTGATTCAGTGTTTTGATCAGTTTTTCGCTCATGTGTATTTCAGCAGCATTTATAGACGGCCTTTACCACATCGATGAGAAATCCATGACGGGTATCATCATCGGCGTGTGTATCGCTCTCACCTGCATCTTCCTCTGCGTCCTCGTCCTCTTTACACGGTACCTTTGATAATTTTAATGCTTCATTTAATTGTGTTAATTAAACCACAGAAATAAAAGTTGTCGTCTTTCTCTGTGCAGAAAATCATCATCTTCCTCAAAAATGATTGGACCGGTGAGGAATGAGGTCACGCGGGGCGGGGTTTCATCAGCCAATCAGCATCAAGCGGGGAACACAGACGTTCAGGTTCCGATGAGGAGGACACACTTCATTGATGCCAAAGTAATTGAAATTAATCGAAATGACTAAAACTGCGGAAAATGTTATTTGCTAAAATGTTTGTTCGTTTGTTTCAGGGAGGAGCAGGTTTGGTAATAAACAGTGCGGGACCGATTATGAGTGACACGCGGAGCAAACAGAAGAGATGGAACATCTTCAACAACAAAAAGAAGTCAGAGGCGAAGAACGATACGGCAAGTCATAAAACAAGCGATTTTCTATAGAAATGAATATTGACACCCACATTCCCAACAAATTCTAATGTATAAAATGTGACGTCTCATGTTTGTATGAACAGGTGGAGGATGACAGTCGTGTTTTTGAAGTTGGTAAGACGTCGCTGCGTTACGAGGAAGATCAGCCGGTCGTCTCCGCTCAGGGTTCCTCTCTTCACATCTTATATCGTCCGCTCGGGGAGTCCGAGAGCTCTCAGACCAGCGACAGCGGCAGCCGAGAGACGGGTGATTCTGGAAACTGCTCTCAGGATGAGACGGAAACCAGCGGAACCTCTTTTAGACCCGATGAGCCCGTCCAAAAACAATCACGAGAAACAGCCGTCTGTGTCGTGAGCTTGAGCTAGACCTCGACCTCGGATGTTCCTCAGGGTTCGTTCACAGCGGAGAGATTTATTATACAATATTTGTGCCAAAGATTCACGTCGGAGCGGTGGTGGACGTTTTAAATAGCTTTAAAAAATCACGAATATTGTGGCTTTGAAAAACTCGCACTTCTCAGTCTCCATCTCTTCAGGATCTGTGCTGAAATATTCCCGCTATTCCAAAGATCAGATGAACGTGTTTTGGAAATAAACAATGTCTTGTGATTCCTTTAACGTGCTTCACACAAACAGACGAGTGTTTACTGTGGAAGTGACAGAGACGGAGTTTTGTACTGCTGTCTCTCTACCTCAGTCAATCTTTTGACCTCCATACGGGATTTACACTTTACGGTGTCTGGCTTTATTCTGCAAGTTTATTTATTTATGAATATAAAGGTGTTTGGCTTAGAGTCCAAAAGTCTGTTGAATTGAAAAATAAGAATGTTTTTTTTGGTGTGCTTCATACCATCAGATAAATATCTTTCTAACATCAGAAATTTTGCGTTTTAAAACTTAAATATGCGATGTTGCCTCAGACTTTTAGACTTCACAGAACATTTTATAATGTTAAAATACTTCACGAGTTAAAGGTTTGTGGGGGGAAAAAGCTGCTTTTATATAGTCTGGATCAAAGGAGACTGTAAGATCCAGATTGACAGACGGATGAACATTAATACCTCGGTTTTATTTCATACATTTTCCTAGTTTATTTTTGCGCACGAGGTTGAACGTTTTTACGTTTGCCACGAGAGATCAAGTTATTGATCTGTTTGTTTTGCTAGTTTTAAAGACGAGTTGTTTGTGAGGTTGTGCACCGTTTGGACATTCATTTGCCGTGATGATTCCTAAGTGAAGGATTCGAATTCTGTTTGATTTAGCGTTTGTCTTTTAAGGAATGATCCAGGATCAGTACAAATCAAGATCTTGAAGGATCATGTCGGTTACCAGAGAAAATACATTATTTTATTGATGTGAAGTGAAGTCCTGGATGACTTTAGAGCTTCAATTTGGACTTTTTCTACATTCTGCATTGTAAGTTTGTGTTAGAGTCAAGATGATTTTAGTTTTTCTGTGGGAATTAACATCACACCTCATATATCTTAAACAGAGCTTAACTTGTATTGATCCTGGAACAAACGCTTCATTTTTTGGTGAATAACTCGAAACCGTTTAAATGCTGGTGATGTTTCTGCACCAGACACTGAAAGCTTTATGTGATGATGATGATGATGATGATGATGATGATGATGGCCTTATGATGAGAGGGTCATTTGCAATATGAAAAATATCCGATCCAAAGAATGAACAGAAAATTATACAGAGATGCCAAATGATGCCCATACCATTACCTCCAAAGATATATATTTATATTCCTGTATATTAAAAGTGCCAAAAGTCCAATTTCATGTTTACCTTTGATGGTATAGCCGAGTATTACTTCAATGTAGCTTTAGCGCTCAGATTTTGTGCGAGCGTGATATTTTTCCTCTGTACTTGATTCATGTTAGATTGTAGAGAGGCAGGAGTGGTGACAGATACTAAAATCCAAAGAGCTGTGCACCTCTTTCAAAGGGTTGAACACAAATGATCGCAATATTCTCACGTTTAACCAAAGTGTGTATGAATGATGAGTATTTACTATGAAGCGTGGATGAAGTACATTTACAATAGTGAAGAATACAGTATGATTATAATCTGTTTGTGACGACCCTTTTGAGAGAGGTGACACAAAATAATCATTTCAGAAAGCAAGAATAATCTATACCAAAGATGAATACGGTCACCCCTGTCTTGCGTAGACTTGACATTTTGTGATTTGTTCGATTTTTTAAAGTTGCATTTTGTTTTGACTACGACTGCTCATCCACACATCTGTTAGCCTGCAAAATATTTCCCGAGTGTCTTATTGAGCATTCGGTGCCATGCGTAAATTACAAGTGAATGTAAAGAGTTTTCAAAAAATAAAACCCACTTTTCAGCAGGGACGGAAAATATTACTTTTCTCTGTATTTTACCTTTGTTTTTATATTCTTGTTTCTAAACGTGTCATATGTCTTGTATGTTATATTCTGTGTGTGAATCCACATAAACATGTTTTTTGTGAATGCCCAGTAGCCAAACACAGGTTTGCTCATCCTGAATCCAAACATCTGTCAGGATCTATAATAGCAGTTTTGTTTCTGTGTGTCTGTTTATGCTTTGTGTTGTTTGAGTCCCGGATGTGTTTACACAGAACATGTTTTATCAGTTTGGATGCCAAACAGTGGTCAGAACAATGCACATAATAAAATGTTTATCAAAAGTAACATTGTTCGATTCTTCATTTTCTTTGTCTGGTTTCTTTTTCTATTACCACCGTCACACATTTTCTCATAGCCTACAGTACGTTTATATCCCATCAAGAAGCTTGCGGTCATTTACAAAAGTGTCCCTCACTTTCCTCTAATTCTAACTGTTGAAACTCAGTATCGTAGCACTTCTTACTGACTTTTGGAAGTGCATGAAGATAAAAGCATCTGTTAGATGTAAATGGCAAAAGAATTTGGCTTGTATTTAATTATAATTTAAAAAAACTTTACATTTGTTCTTGGTTTGCTTAGTAAAAATGGAAAGTATTATAAATATTGAATAATAGTTAAACAATTATTTTATGTAAATGATGCTGCAGCGCTGACGCCAATGCGCTTTCATTTAAATGATGTTTCAGAAATAACATCAAAATAAAATCAAACGCTTGAACTAAACTTCACGTCGTAGTGATTAATGTTCAAAATTAAAATCTCTGTTGGTCGAATGCGACGTACAATTTTTAGAGTCGCTGTTTCTTTAAAGACAACGCTAACGCATCTGAGAGGGAGGAGCTACAAACAGCGCGTCATTATTTAAAGGGAGATTTTATGCTCGTTTGAGATGGCGCTCACTAAATCAGTGGTGTTTCGAGTGTGACGTCATCACGCCACCGTCTTTTTTGGCTAGATTAACAATCATAGGCAGTTTAGATGGTTAGAGTTAGGTTAGGGTTAGTGTGGGTTAGGGCAAAGGTTTCCTAAGACTTTAAACAACAAGGATTTAGACACGGCTATCACTAAATCCTTGGTGATCCGACGGTTGCGTGATGACGTCAGACTCGAAGCATCATGGATTTAGTGAGAGCCTGTCTTGGAGATGAACAAATTCTGCGCTGAAACGACTCATGACGTTTAGAATATAAACGATAATGATAATAATGAAATACAACTTTGCTATCCAATAATACATTCAATGTCATCGGTCATGAAAAAAATTGTAAAAGTAAATATCTGTCACAACAAATAAGCATTAGTACAGGTGTGTCCAACAAGGCTTTGTCTGATGGCTAATTTCTTTTACACTTTTTACGAAGAATGCTCAAGTAAGCATCCACGAAACTGTTCATTTAAATTTTAATTTATGGCCATTTTCTACCTATGTATTGGTCAGAAAACAAAGGTTATTTTAGACCCCCCAAAAAGTGTTTAATCAATCTAAGTTACACTGCACACTTCTTTAAGCACAATTTATCTTTGTGGGGTTAACAAGGAGATTGTTGTTGTTTTCAAAGGTAGATATGGCACTACGCTGAGGTTTGGGAATATAATTTTACATCTTAAATCCACATTAAATTAAAGCGATTAATAGCGCCAAGAAGTCCAGGCAGAGTTGTAATGCCGCTCCAGACCTGCGTGTGGCAGTAAATCCCGCAGCTTCTTTCACGACGTCATGATTCGCAGGAACCAGACCGACGCGCTTCCTTTTCCCGTTCGTGTGCGCGCAGTGTGGACGCACATGGACGCATAAAATAATAATAATCCAGAAAAATGCGCATTGAGAAGTGTTATTTCTGCTCTGCTCCGGTTTATCCGGGACACGGCATGGCGTTTGTACGCAACGACTGTAAGGTAAGTCATCAAACCGACCGTTTTTAATGATGATTATTGTTGCGCTTACGTACGTCTTGGTGTTTTGTTGTAGAGAGACGACAGACCCTGTTATTAGTAAATCTCATATTTGTACTTATTCACATATACACTAGTACTATTTACTGCTTAATGAGTGATATTCTACTGCTGATGCTTCTGAATGTGATCATCAGAGACCATCTCACTTCCATTGTACAGTTACCAAAAACGTGGAAGTTCAGATGCTTTTTATATATTCATTTATTCAGATCATTCGTTTTTGTCAGTGCTGAGTTTCAATTGGTGTGTTTGTTTTTTAGGTTTTTCAATTCTGCAGGTCTAAATGCCACAAAAGCTTTAAGAAGAAGCGAAACCCAAGAAAGACCAGATGGACCAAATCGTTCCGAAAGGCTTCAGGCAAAGAGCTGACTGTGGTGAGAGATTCAACTTAACTTTATTTATAGCCCTTTTTTTTACAATTTTCGTTGTTACAAAGCAGCTGTACATGAAACTTACTGACTATAATCAAAATGTAAAAGTTATACAAGTAAAAACAAAAAAGGTGAACACGCACAGAAAACAGATCCGCACACAGGTTCATACACCCTCATGCAATCAAAACATGGACTCACAACTCCACAAGCAAGAACACAAAATGAAACCCAGTGAGGTTAGAACAGAGAAGCACTCATTTAAGATAAAGGTCAAATATTAAACGGACTAAAAATGTATATATGTAATAATAAGCGGAATGTTACATTTTAAAGTTATACATATAAATAGAAAAAGTTTAAATTCTCAAGCTGATGTCAGGCAAAACAGTAACAAACGGTGGCGAGGAACCCAAAACTCTAATGGGAAAAAACCTTGGGAGAACCCAGGCCCAACTCTGGCACTCAACATACATGTCAAAACTGCCATTATTGCCCTTTAATAGTGAGATTAATAAAAGCCTTGTAGTTTTATAGACCAGTATGTTTTGTGTAATGGCTTTAATTGTGTCCGCTCTCTCAGACAGGTTTGTTTATGTACACATGTAATGTTAGTTCTAGTTTCATGTCTCTTGTGTCAGTCCATGCATTACATAATCCATACTGATGAATGATATCAGTTTAGATCTTATTAAGATTTGGGTCATTCTGTTTGACAGGATAACTCATTGGAGTTCGAAAAGCGCAGAAATATCCCAGTTAAATACAACAGAGAACTCTGGAGCAAGACAGGTCAGTTTTTACATCATTAATGAAACAATAAATGTTTTTCACTTTCTATAAACATTTAATCTGAATAACATGCGTGTTGTTACAGTGGTGGCAATGAAGAAGGTTGAGGCTATCAAACAGAAGAGACAGGCACGATTTATCATGAACAGGTGAGTGTTGTGAATTTTAAATCCTATATTATTTAAGATATGCAAGTATTTTATTTTCCTAAAATATCACATCAAATGTGTTTATAAAAATGTACATATGTTTATGCATTTTGTACAGGACATTTGTTTTCAACATTTAAAGTTGTATAAAATCACATCGTATAAATACATAAATAGTCATTTTGCATAACTGTATTTTACGTTTGTTAATTCATGTGGTGTTTAGGAATGTTGTTGTGACTTTTCTCTTAACCTCACTATGTTTGAATGTGCAACAGTTCTGAGCCTTGAATAGTCACCTATTGAGAAATCCCAGCGTTTTTTATTTCTAAAATCACTTAAATTGACATTTTTATTTTCCAAAGACTGAAGAAATGCAAAGAGCTTGAGAAGGCAGCAGATATCAGTGAAATCAAGAAGAACATTCATCTCATCAAAGCTCCACACGCAGGTGAGAAGTCACACCAGTCTAACGTCACTGAGATGTTCTCCGGAGAACTCTTTTCCTCATGTGTCATCTCTTTCTTTAGGTCAAACCAAACAGTTGGAGGACAAGATGGTCCAAAAGCTGGCAGAAGATGTGGAAATGGTTGAGTAAAGAGATGGAGGAAGCACTGCCCACTTTCATGTCTCCGGCGTTGAGGAGGATCTGTGTTATTTGTTTTGAAACAAAGTGCTTTGTTGATAATGTCAGAACTTTTCGCTCCATAAAAAATGAAAATTGAACACAAATCACTTGCTGAGACTATAACATGGACCATTGAACAGAGTTCTGCATTGGTTTTTCTTCTCCATAAATATTCTGCTTTAAATGTTCTTCTGTCCTAGTTCTAATGAGGCTATAAAGACATTGAGTCTATTAAAAACATTAATGTGTACCTGATAATTCAGCTGAATATTACGAATACATGTGTCCACATGAAAACTAATAAAGTTTCATTTAAAAACCAATCAAAATATTTATCAGGTTTTTTTTCAATTTCAGTTTGTCATAAAAACAATTTTTCCGACTATCGGCGATGGATCGGGACTGATTTATACTGTAAATCAAAAGAGCACAAATTCATTGCATTTTCCTCTCCTGTGTAGTAAATGTTAAGAAACATCACCAGTTTTATGTTCAATATAATTAGTCTGTATATGAATTAATAACTTTCCGAAAGTTAAGATTCACTCAGAATCGGCAGATAGCACCCTGAATAATCTGTCTCAGTAGATAAGTGTAGTAGTCTTCTGTGCATCTCTTTTATATATCTACTAACCTCTATGATGTTTTACAGTTTTTCTCAAATGCTATAACACAAAACCAATCCTCTAATCCCTAAAGGACCAGTTGTCTAAACACATTTACTAAATCTAGCCATCATTTTCCAATATCATAAACACATTTCACATGAAGACACAATTCACAAAACACAATCCTCCGTTCTCATAAATCTTAAAACATTTTTCCTTGCTAAAACACAAGTTGCAAAAGAACTCCGCTCATATTCTCAAATGAAAGCTCATGTGATGCAAAATGCTTGCCACAGTCAGCAATATTTGAACACAATGAACACACCTGGCGTCATTCATTACACACAACGACTCAAAATTGAAGACACTTGTTGCTAATACTGTGACCACATGTATAAAAGCAAGTTCAAAGTGCACAGTTTGCTGAAGATTCCAAACAAACACAATGGATGAAGGCAGAGTCAGGGGAAGAGGAATTCGAGTCAGTGGAGGGAGACGAGCTGGCCATGGAAGAAGAGGAGGAGGCCAACAAGGGAGAGGAGAAGGTCCAGGAGGGAGAGCAAGACAACCTCGCACCATCATTACGGACGAGATGCGAGCAACAGTCATTGACCATGTCATTGTCCATGGCATGACAATGGCTGAAGCAGGACTAAGAGTCCGTCCAAACCTGAGTAGGTTCACCGAGGCCAATATTATCAGGGCATTCAGACAATACAACAGGTATTGTACTCTATTGCTTTGTCACAATACAATTTTACAAGCCTGTGAAAGTAGTCTATTGGTTTCAAATCAGTTGTTACTGTATTGTAAAACATGTCAATTGACAACACATGTTTCTTTCGTTAGAGTTGAAAGAATGCCACATAGAGGTGGGAGGGTTGCCATATTTACAGCGGCACAAGAAACCCTCATTGTGAATATAGTTCGTGAGAACAACCTCATCAGACTTCGGGAGATCAGAGACAAAGTCATTGCCGATAATGTCAACTTTGAGAGCATTGATGATGTCAGCTCGGCCACAATAGACAGAGTTCTCCGGCGCCAAAAGATGCGGATGAAACAGGTCTATAGGGTTCCCTTTGAGCGCAACTCTGCGCAACACAAAGACCTACGTTACGAGTATGTGCAAGTAATTATACATCCATGTTCACAGTACAGTTAGTGGACATACTGTGTTGCTCAGTGGCCTACATTACTTCTGGACAATACTGTGCCACCTGATTGACTGTAGTTCTGAACACCTGTGCACTTTCACATTTTCACAGAGGATATTACAGTTGGACGCGATAGCCAGACCTCATGAGTACCTCTTCCTGGATGAGGCTGGCTTCAACCTGCAGAAACGAAGGCAAAGAGGCCGTAACATCATTGGCCAAAGAGCCTTCACTGAGGTTCCTGGCCAATGGGGGGGTAATATTACTCTTTGTGCGGCCATGGGTTTGGAGGGACTTGTTCACCGGTATGCTGTCCTTGGGTCTTACAACACCCAACGTCTCCTCACCTTCCTAGAGGAGCTAAAAGACATCCTCCTGGACCGCCAACAACACCATCCTGGGCCTGCACATCACATTTATGTGATCATTTGGGACAATGTAAGCTTCCACAGAACAAACCAAATCAGAGAGTGGTTCACCACCAACAGTAACCACTATTTAAACGTCTGTCTGCCACCCTACTCCCCTTTCCTGAACCCTATAGAGGAGTTCTTCTCATCGTGGAGATGGGAGGTTTATGACAGACAACCATACACTAGAGAGAACCTCCTAAGGGCAATGGAGCTGTCCTGTGTTGACATTCCAGTGGAGGCCTTCCAAGGATGGATTCGCCATTCCAGGGCCTGTCTCCCGCGGTGCCTGGCAAGAGACAATATAGCCTGCGATGTGGATGAGGTGATGTGGCCCGATGCAGCTCAGCGATATGATGCCGCACAGTGATTGTGGTGTGAATAAAGTAAATTAAAAAAACTTCACACCCTAATCATGTTTTCAAGAGTACTGTTGTGTGCAATAGATTCTGTTTTTTCATTGAGTTGTTACAGTAGTGTAAATGCAGAATTTACTATAGATTTATACTCTACATATGAAACTCACAAATCTAAATGCCTAATTCTTTTCAGAGATCTAAGAAGATCCATTACTGTAAAGTTTGTAAAAATATGCATTGGCAGTTATGAAACAAAGAACCTTCTCACAAATTGTTGAGCATTGTTGTTTTGCGGTAGTGTGTAATGATGAGTATAGTGTTTACATTTTTGAAAGCTTCGAGCTGCTCTTTTGGTGTGAAAGTTTGAGTTTTGAAGTGAGAAGGTGTGGTTGTGTTTATGTAGCTTTAGAAAAGGGTGTTGTGTTTAGACATTGGGGAACATGGAGGAAACGTTTGTGAAATGTTTTTTTAGCATTTGAGAAAAACTGTAATGAGCTACCAAGTAAGTAAATACACGGAAGAGTTTATCAGCAAAAACAGATAACTCCATAAAAATACTCATTTTTGTGAGAGTTGTGCTTCTGAAGTTTAATTGATATTGAAATAAAAAAACATTATTACCATGTACAATGATGTATTATTTCAAAAACGTTAATTGCATTCAGTGCACACATTCAATTCTAATACTGTAACATTGGCTATTGTCATTTTAACACTAACACAACCAGAAATGTAAATGAATGATTTCACCAACTAAACCACAATTCTTGAATTTAGTACACAAACGTTGTAAAAAACTGCAATATTTCACAATGATCAGGGTTGCTAATAAGGAAGATAAATTCTGAAATGTATACTTTGGAGACGAAAAAAGTCAATTACATTATTAGCTCAAATGTATGCCTATATTTCTATGCATCAAAATGTAACAGTTATTTCGTGGTTCAACATTTATTTAAACACTGATTGTTTTGTTCGCTTTTCGTCTCCCATAATAATGAACTATAAAAGAAAGTTTCCTGAATTGTGTCTGTAAAAACTGTATTAAAACATGCTGGTTTTGTGCCTCATCACAACTTCTTTACGGGGTTTCCATACTCTGTAGAGGTCTTGTAGGACCCGGACGTCCTCGGTCGCATCATGCGCTCCGTACGTCTCTCCCAGGAAGTGATCCACGAGGTACGGCTGCGAGTATTTCTCCAGAAAGAACATCTCTCGGCTCATGCTCAGTGTGTCCACACACCCGGACACCACCTCCCTAAACTCATTAACCAGCCCGAACTCCTTCAGAACCCTCATCAGAACGGGCGTGTCGAACCTT
This sequence comes from Triplophysa tibetana, assembly GCA_008369825.1. NCBI lineage: Eukaryota > Metazoa > Chordata > Actinopteri > Cypriniformes > Nemacheilidae > Triplophysa > Triplophysa tibetana. The sequence continues at coordinate 17,896,805 of CM017894.1, read as the reverse complement.
CTGCTGTTATGTGCCACAAGAAAGGGTCTGTTGACGGTTCTGAGGAATGAAATGAATCCCGTGAGCGCTTGTCTGTGGGGTGTGGTTGACACGGGTCGCAGGTGGAGGTGTAAGGTTCCCTCGTGTACCGTCAGACCGGTGACTCGAGCGGCTCCGTCGGTCATGGGGCGCCGGGGCACCATGTACGCGTTAAACTTGCTCTCTCCGCTGAGCGCAGACAGCTGGACGATATCACAGCTTGATGTGTCTGTGGAAAATAACATCTCGATAAACAACAATCTACTAGCACGTGTGTTTGTATAAGTGTTAAATAAAGTTTAATGTACCAAGTCCTGTTGTCTCGAGATCAAAAAACACGGGCGTTTCGTGGCCATCGTCAGAATTCATCACTTTACCTGTAAAACACATTTACGTGTAAATTTGTTACAAAGCCACTTACAGAGAGTTCAGGGAGCAATAAAGCGCTGCGTCATACATTACACATTAAACATACAATAATAAATAACAACACAATAACGATTTATCATTGATTTGTAAAATGCAAACAGAAGTGATCTAGCGCTGTTACCATGGGGATTTTCTCTCTGCGTAAACAAATCTAAACAACAACAAGCTTTCAACTCGACAAACAACAGAGAAAACACGAGAACTCACGATATATCCAGCCGAAGAGCCGCGAGAGAAGAGAGATCAGATACGTGAAGCACATCATTTATCCGCGTTATCTGTCCGTTGTTGCGCCTATCAGATTCGTTACAGTGACGTACACTATATTCTTATCATGAATTTATGAATTTCCGCGTTTCACATCATAGTTTCGTTCATCCACGTGACTGTCTTATTCTAATCAAATAATAAATACTTGAGGAGTGAGCCTTCATCTCTCTTTTTTAATATGAGTCAGATTACTGTACACGAGTTAACATGGTCAAATTCATTCCCTTCCAAATTAAAATTGTACTTAAAGTAACTTGCCGTGAATCTGGCGGCGCAAATCTTCACAAATACTATAGATATGACGCAATTGTTCACACGATGTTTTATCTTTTACCCTAACTAACACATGACCGGTTACGTAATGTATTGGTCATTTTTGGTCATTTCATGGTTTACCAGCTGACAAGGCAACTGTGTGGAAGACCAACAGGGACAAAACGCGCGAAACTATGGAAGGCCGTTTTATCAAAATTGTCTTTAGACGTAACATGTACAGACGATATGACACGTTATTGCGCCTAAATACGTAATTTCGTCTACAGATGTATTGGTCTTAGCCAATGTTAAGTCACCAAACGGAAAGATTTGCATAAAGTTGATTAAACATATGGTCGTGACATCATCATTAGCATAACCACATGACCATGAATTATACATATAAACGTGATGTTCCCTCATGCGTGGCATTGTCCTAGTTGGGATTTCAAAATACGAGCGGTAAAGCAGACCATTCGAAAGCATGGCTTTGAGAAATTTTCTTAACAACTGCCGATGTGTTTTTCAAGAATGTGTGCAAATGTTAGAAAACCAGTAAAGGAGGAAGCTGGGTTTTTTTTTTCGCATGAAGCATAATAACGTTTGCATTTCTCAAGAAATTTCAATGGGTTACATAGACCCACATTAACATATGTAAAGGAAAAACTACTGCTACAGGAGCTTTTTACATTGTTCAATTAAAGTCTATATAATGCTCTTTGTTGGAATGTTTCAAGTGTTTCAATGCCGCTGTACAGGAATAAAAACACAGGAGGAAAATAAGTGTAACTTAAGAACAGTCACACTGATGCGCATGGGCTTCTGCGATCTTTAACGTGATTACTAGGCTATAGGGATTGGCAGATTTTTCATATTATTTTTGAAGATTTAGGCTCTTGAAACTATTCCAATATATGTTTATGTAAATGTAGTTTATGAAGACACACAATTTTAATTTTTATGATTTGATCGTTCAGCTTTTCCTGTGCTGCAACGTAGCCGGGCATGCATTTCTGGATTTATTGTAAAAAGGTTTACAGACTTGGAACGTTATTAACATGAAAAAATACAAAAAGTCTTTGTTTTACTATGGGACCAAGCATGATTTCTAACAACCGTATGCTACAACACATAGAAATCCATTGATTTCGTTTTCTGTGTAATTTCCATCTCCATGTCTGTTTGGTTTTGTAGACTATTATATAAACAAAAACAAGTAGCAGAAAGGCGTGTTGTGTTGAACAAATCAACAGAAAACACTTTAGACTTTAACACTACCAGAACAAGATAAAAAACCTGTAGCGCAGAAAACGTTATTTATTTATGATGCGCTCTGGAAAAAAAAGAACAGAAAATAATAATTATATATGAATATTTAATAGGCTACTTATTGTTCGGATTTTAATGCTGAACTGTTTCTGATTTGTAAGATTAATCATTATATCATAATAATTGAGGATTCATTTAAGGCCATTTAGAGGATGCATTATGTATTTATTGTAATTTTAATTTGATAAACGCTATATTTGAAACCTGTTGTTTTGGAGAGTTACAGGATATTGCAACAGGGTGTGTTATTTATACGCATTTCATTCATTAGAATGGGCTCATTTTACAGTGGTTGATTGAGCATTTAATTGAAAAGTTAATTAAATATAATGGGCACAAAAGGAATCTAAGAATGCGTTATCCCAGGACGGCAAAAGCCAAACGTGGGACAGGTTATAACCCAGACATCCCTCACTGCAAACTAATTTCAATGATGTAGTAGCCCCTAACCCCACCTCTGACGGCTGCATCCAGTGTCATGCACCGCGGATCAAGAAGTTATCACACCAGTAGTTATGTTTAAATTGCACGGCTTACTGAGATTTAGTGCGTATGTCAATCAGCTACAAATCTAGAGAGCAGCGTTAGCTAAAACATTTTTATTGTATTAGGCTACATACATTGCATGAGCTGTGGGTCATGACCGAAAGGACGAGATCCCGGATACAGGCGGCCGAAATGAGCTTTCTCCGCAGGGTGGCTGGGCGATCCCTTAGAGATAGGGTGAGAAGCTCGGTCACTCGGGAGGAGCTCAGAGTAGATCCGCTGCTCCACCACATCGAGAGGGGCCAGCTGAGGTGGCTCGGGCATCTTTTCCGGATGCCCCCTGGACGCCTTCCCGGGAAGGTGTTCCGGGCATGTCCCACCGGGAAGAGACCCCGGGGAAGACCTAGGACACGCTGGAGGGACTATGTCTCCCGGCTGGCCTGGGAACGCCTCGGTGTCCCCCCGGAAGAGCTGGAGGAAGTGTCTAGGGAGAGGGAAGTCTGGGCATCCCTGCTTAGACTGCTGCCCCCGCGACCCGGCCCCGGATAAGCGGAAGAAGATGGATGGATGGATGGATGGATAGGCTACATACGGAATATTTCAAACAATTTACATTTGCATTTGGGAGACGCTTTTCTCCAAAGTGACTTACAATGCATTATCCTATACATTTATTTCTAACCATGTGCAATCCACTGGCATCGAACCCACAACCTTGCATTGTTAACACAATGCTCTTACCACTGAGCCACAGGAAAGATCTTAAACAAGTTTCATTCAAGAAACTACCTAAACAGATTTATTTCTAGAGCCACCAAAATACTTTTAAATGGAATATGGAGAAAATACACATTTATTCTTTCTAGTAAAGGGTAGGCCAATTTTTTTTTTCATTATATGAATGAAACGTTAGATTCATTCCAATACCAAAATAGGCCTACACAAGATATCGAAACTTATTGCAAGTAATGAACTGGATTTTTTAATCACCGCAATAGCAAATTGACAAAGTGTATTTTCACCAGCTAATCTCACTTGCATGGCGCAAAATCTACTGGTATTTCCACAAATATAAGTTATTATTAACATAATTATTTTACATAAATTTTGGTTGAAGGTAAACAAGTATTTGCCAAGTAAAATTTACGTCAAACATTTAATGACAATTTATAAATTGACCAGTACAATTTTGCTGGAAATGTCACTTAAACTCCATTTGACATCAAGCCATTTAAAGATAAATCCGTAAAATAACTTGCATAATTTACTAACTTTACTAATGTCATTACCTTACTACTATTGTAGAACAATAATTAAATAATCAGTATTTCATGGAAAATGGAAAAAGTATGGTGTTGAGAAACACGTACACAGGTTGTGCCGATGTAATTTTTGTAACCAAATTACATTTAGCAGTTTGTTTGTGGCTATATTCCAAGGAAACAGGTTTTCTGATTGACACTTAAACAACTTCCCTATCCTTCTTGGTAAGAAAAAATAATCTTGGCAGGGTTTCCCGAAACCTTCTTATCACTATGTTTTGTTAAGAATACATCACTACCACTTTAATTTAAGAGTGACGTAGCATTATAACATAGGAGTTGGCTACTAAATTGGGTTAAGTTCCTACAGTCTTGTTTGAATAAAAATATACACAAATTTTCTGTAGTTGGCTTTTTTCCACATGTTGTCTTATATTGTATATTTCATTACTATCCAAGTGTAATGAGCAAAATTGTATATATTGAGAGATCCACGTTACCTGCATGTTGTGTATTTGATGGTATAGTATGAGGATTAAATCACATTCTCTTTTCTTAAAGGGGTGGTAATCCAGAGGTTTTATGCAATGTAAAATTAGTCATGGTGTCCCCAGAATGTGTCAGTTTATGACCATTTGTTGATGCAATGGAAAACGCGCTATTTCTGTGTCTCTTTATATGTCTCTTTTTATATGTCTCTTTATACGCAATGAGCTCCCCGTATGCAAAATAGGAGGTGGAGCGCTTACACATAGGCATGTCACCAAGACAACCAATATTAACAATATGATTGGCCAGTAAGTTCTGCTTACTTTCATTTGATTGGTCATCATGATTGACATTGACAAGCGCTTTTAGATGGTTGAGCCACATTTTGTTTTCCTAAAAACACACGTAGCGGTGTGAAAAAAGAGAGATAAAGGCGCAGTCAGTACAATTACTATAAAAAGGGATATATGGGTTCACTCCTCAAGCATTTATTTTTTTATAAAAATAAAACTAAGGATGCACCAATACCGATACCAGTTTCATGTACTCGTACTCGTAATGACACACCGATACCAATGACCAATACCTCACGTGATACACATAGAGCCCTTTAATTCCCGCAAAACCCGGACGGAATCGAGGCATAAGAACAGAATTTGCTGTACAACACGAAATGGCACGGAATCTGGAAAATGAATAATTTCCCAACAATAAATAAGCGCTGAACCGCTACCGTAACAGCTAACGAAATATTCAGATACTGTTTAAATATGTCTTCTGTTTTGCTCGACTGTGTGTAAAAGAGTGGTGCTGTTGCGTGTACTGAACCTGAACGAATTGTGCTTGTGAAGCTTTCAGAGCCAGCATAAACAAACACCATTTGCGGCGATCCGACAAAATTAAAGTCCACTTAACTTAAACAAACGCTCTTTACGACGTCCCGTCAAAATAAATGTCCGGTTGACTTGAACAAGTTATAATACACTCACACTTTGCCCCCTAGAATTTTTTATAATTCGACCAAAGAATATATTTACTTTAGCAAACTTACGTAAATGTGCCAGTAAAATTATGCTACTTATCATATTTTTTTAACTTTATTTAAGTAGAGTATGGTTTATTAACATAATTGTACATTATACAGGCATCGGTTATAGGTATCGGCGGTCCTTGAACTCGCTCTTTAAAAGATGGTATCGGTGCATCAATAAAACAGTCACATATGTCACTTGGATAAACGAAACTATGTGACACGCGGAAATGACAAACAACTGATCTGATCGCGTGCTTCGTAGTCTCACTCACAAATTAGTCATAAGAACAGAGTTTCCATCACTGTAAAGAAACGAAACTAACCTGAGAGGCGGAACAACGGACAGATAACGCGGATAAATGATGTGCTTCACGTATCTGATCTCACTTCTCTCGCGGCTCTTCGGCTGGATATATCGTGAGTTCTCGTGTTTTCTCTTGTTGAGTTGAAAGTTTGTTGTTGTTTATACTTCTTTACGCAGAGAAAACCGCAAATGGTAACAGCGCTAGATCACTTCTGTTTGCACTTTACAAATCAATGATCAATCGATATTGCTGTAACTGCGGTCAACTTGGTTTTTGTTTACATGTGTTGTTATTTATTTGTATGTTTAATGTGTATTGTATTGCTCCTGAATAGCAGGTCTGATAAATGACTATATGTAAATGTAATGTGTTTTACAGGTAGTGATGGATTGTGATTATGGCCATGAAACGCCCGTGTTTTTTGATCTCGAGACAACAGGACTTGGTACATTAAACTTTATTTAACACTTATACAAACACACGTGCTAGTAGATTGTTGTTTATCGAGATGTTATTTTCCACAGACACATCAAGCTGTGATATCGTCCAGCTGTCTGCCATCAGCGGAGAGAGCAAGTTTAACGCGTACATGGTGCCCCGGCGCCCTATGCCAGATGAAGCCGCTCGACTCACCGGTCTGACGGTACACGAGGGAACCTTACACCTCCACCGGCGACCCGTGTCAACCACTCCGTACAGACAAGCGCTTACCGGTTTCATTTCATTCCTCAGAACCGTCAACAGACCCTTTCTTGTGGCACATAACAGCCGAAAGTTCGACTGGCCCGTTCTGATGAGGGTTCTGAGGGAGTTCGGGCTGGTTAATGAGTTTAGGGAGGTGGTGTCCGGGTGTGTGGACACCTGGAGTTTGAGTAAAGATATGTTCAGTCTGAAGAGCTACTCGCTCAAGAACCTCGTCGATCACTTCCTGCGACAGACGTACGGAGCTCATGATGCGAGAGAGGACGTCCGGGTCCTACAAGACCTCTACAGAGTATGGAAACCCCGTAAAGAAGTTGTGATGATGCACAAAACCGTCAGGTTTTAACAGACAGTTTTTACAGACTCTGATTTTACAACTCAGGAAACTTTAATTTATAATTAACTATTATGGGAGACGAAAAGTTACAATTATAAATGAAAAAAATAAGTGAATGTTGAACTATGTACAGATAGATGTTTAAGTACAGAAATAGTACAAATGTAGATGCATGGAAATATAGGCATAAAATGTAATTTACTTTTCGTCACCTAGTACAAATTTCAGAATTTATTTGTGCTTGTCAGTTTCCTTATTACAAACCCTGATCATTGTAAAATATTGCACTTTTTGTTTTGTCACAACGTCTGTGTTTTTTACTCAAGAATAGTGGTTTAGATGGTGAAATTGTTATTTACATTTCGGGTTCTGTTACTGTGTAAAAATGAAAATGGCGAATGTCTTAAAAGCATTATTGGAATTTGTAAATGCACTGCATGCAATAAACATTTTTGAAATATAAAATCATAGCATAATACATGTTAAATCATGTATCTGTTTGATCTCCTTTAATAAACTCTTCATATATTTTACTGGTAGTGAACTCATTGACACACCATGAGTGTATAATACCGATACACAGATCCAACATTTATTCACTGATATAGATAGCCTCTCTGCACACTAGTAATGAAATATTCGTCTACATCTGTATCTTTTATAAATTTGATCAAGCTAAATACTCTTCGAAGATACGACGTATGCAATACTACTGTATAGGCACTCAAGATTCATATGAGATTGACAGAAACTTCCTGTGATACACGATATTTCACTTTCTATAACGGTGAATTACGTAGCTAAGAGAATCCTGCACATGATTTGTGATCTCTTTTGATAAACAGGATTAATCGGCGCTTATCATCTGCTCGTTTTGAACTATCGACCCATAGCCAATAATCTGAAAGTAAATCTTTATGACCGAAACCCATTATTGCACCATATATCATTGCGTTTTATTATATAACTACGATCTGCCAGTCAGTTTATTTTCCAAGTTAAAAGAAATGATCTCATTCATGCAAACATGAAAACCGCAAATAACTTAGACATGAACATAATATGTAAGTTTTTGCATAATCTTCAGCATAATTATTAAACACTTATGACATGTTCCTGAAAAATGTACTACAGCTTTCAAATAGTTTCTAAGAATAAATTTGATTTACAGACACACAAAAAGTGCTGTGAAAAAGTATTTTAGCCCTTCCAGATTTTTAGGTTTTTGCGTTATTGTCATGCATAAATGATTCAGATCATCAAACAAATTTTAACATTACTTAAAGCAAACCATAGTAAATAAAAAAACAGTTTTTAAATTATGGTTTTACTTATTAAGGGAAAAAAATCCACACATTCCTGACCCTATGTGAAAAAGTAATTGCCCACTTAACCTCATAACCAGTTGTGCCACCCATGTGCCGGTTCGTCCAATACGCAATACAGGTGTTTGTCTGGAGCCTCGTGAAAAACAAAAGGTCTCCAACACTCAAAATGAAATAATCTATTTCACCAACCGATCTTATCGGTTAGAAGAAAGCGCAGCATGCGCAGGGAGTTTATTGAAATCACAGAGACTGTGAATTAAAATTCCACAAGGATTTAACAACGGGATAAATCTCTTCACGACAATCGAAAGTAAAATGACAATAAATACCAAACATGCTAACCTTCATGTTTATGACGCGGTTACGGAGGTGCATTAGGTGATAAGGTGAAATACGTCTCATTGCTTGAAATGTTCAGGCTTGTGGGTGATGTAGTATCTCATAACAACGTTATGTTCACATCTTAATTAAGATATAAATATTGAATTAATCTTGGCTGTCACCTGTCCTCACATGCAACGCGACGAAAGTCCCATTGGCGTTGTTTGCCATTACGAAAGAGTATTACTTTTACACGTTTTAAAACGCATGCTCATAATCTTTCTATGTATTTCTCCCTCGAAGTGCAACGCTAAGCAAGTTCTATCGCGTCTGTTTGCGCGTCTTTTATAAGTTACTGTCGTGTCCTGATCACACTGTCGGGCTTTAGAGACGATAGACACAGAGTGCGCAATTATAAGACAACGAGGTTACGCAGAAATTGCTCCTCACACGTTATAACACCTGGTTTCTGATCGTTACACACCTGTTGTCAACTGAAAAATATGACGCATAAATTCGTACAAACATGTTTTATTTTACTTTTATTCAGCATTTCTTAGTGAATATTTGTGTGTGAGAGAGATAGGTTAGTTAATTAAAGGTTTATTATAAGTGTTGGTAGCAGGTTTTGAGTTCTTCAGCAAAGGTTGGTGGCTCCCATTTGACCACACTGTGGTCCAGGCCAGACATTTTCACCGTCATGATGGAAGACAGAGATCCATCTAGTGCCAAGCTGATCCTGGTTTTGGTTTTGTTTAGTCAAATGAGGATTTGTACGTCATGTGAAAGTCGAAACCTAATGCACATGGACAGACCAATAACCAAGTCTTTTTGGATCTATTGTAAGCAGAAGATGAATCATTACGGATTGAAGTTTGATGGACATTTTGCTTAACATAAAGTTTGATCTTGACCTAAAATAACTTTTATGAACATTGGATACGTCATTATGCACGTAATTATGGAGATTTATCTCTTGGACTAATTGATGAGACTTTTTCTCCTTTATCTTGGAAAATGAATGTCATGTCTTTATGTATGTGTTTTTGTAATATTATAATTTTGGATAATAATTTGGGGCTGGTAAATGTAGTGAACATGAAGTGGTTGTCTGTCACGTGATTTGGGTGTGGTCATGTGGAAATTTGATATTATTAGGCACCTGCTCATCTGTTTGGGCAGGAGGGGTTGAATGGGGAGTAATGTTGATCAGCAATTAAGATCTATAATATTATGTAATAAACGGAGTACTTGAAAACTTTACACTTTAACACGGAAAAAATCCTTTTTTGAATGAGTCACAAATACAGCACTCTCAGTTGAGCCTTTCAGCGGCTTTTTAACTAGATTTGCGCCGCTACATTGGTTTGGTTTGGTCACAGAATGTGTCTTAGGAATCAGAATGTAAACGTTGTTGTTAGGGGAAGAACGAAAACTTACCCGGATACAGCAAAGCTATTTTCTGATTGGCTGTTCGGTTGATATATATATATATATATATATATCTAATTTGATTAGCTGGTGCGTGGCATTTAACGTGTTGCGTTATTAAAGGTTGCGTCATAGATGCGCATCGTGTGAGAGGATCATTTCGTAATTACGGTTCCGTGAATTCTGACGAGGCAGGATTAAATCGCTAATTTAGTCATAAATGTCATAATAATTTGCTTAATAATCGCGTGTAACCAATTAAAAGATGATTAATTGTCTCACTCGTACGGACAGATAAACAACAAACATGAGTCAGGATATTTTTTAAATAAGACAGTGGTTATGTTAATTTTCTTTTTACACCCATACACAGTGATTTTCACATATAAGAAATATGACAGATTGCACCGCAAACACAGAATTTTGAACGCACAGACCATTCAACATAAAATTATAATCATACATAAGAATAGATAATACATCCCTCAACAATCTGCGCTTGAGTCGAGCACACTTCCGGTTTTAAACATGTTCTTAAATACAGTGACTGTAAAACTTTGACAATAGTGTGGCATGCTACAGTGGTTACATATATGCAGGATAAAAAAAACGTTTTCTTCTTGCCATGAAGATGAGAAAGCTGTTGTACTCACCCTCATGTTGTTTAAAGCCATGAATTGCTGTGGACACAATTGTATATTAAATGTCATTTAATGTCTTATGAGCACTTCTGTCTGCGTCATTCTGCTAGAAAATGAGTTATATTCTTATTTCAGAGAATAATCCATACACATAATGGTGGAAAATAATCAATCCTGTCATTTCTGCCCTTGACAGCTCAATCCTCATTCACTTTATTGATCACTTTTCATTTAATAATGTACCTGTTTTCCGTGGAAGTCATTTTAGTTCAAAGTCAATTTCCCCATCACAGGGGGGCCGGGACGAGTTTTTGCCCCTCGATGGCTCTAGATAGAGTTAATTACAATTATCATTACTCTCTTAGGAGAGTACCCAAAATACACTACCAAAACATAAAATGAAGGGTGATATTGCACCATAATGATGTTTTCTTTCTATAGGTTATCAATGATTGCAAACATACACATACGAACGTAAACAGCTTTAGAGACATATTCCCTGTACATTAACTTCACCGTGTAGCATCAATATATTTTCTATCTAAAGCTTTTTGCTGTGTATTTGTTTTGAACTAATTAGTCTTTTCCTACTAATTTGCATTAAGACTATAATTCTGACAGAAAGCCTGGATTTGCTAAGAGGGAGAGCCCTGTCTATAAATGTGTTTGTGATGTGATACCACCAGATCAAGAGGAAGTGACTTTTTTGACAACCAAAGTAAAAACTAAACGTGTGACTCCAGATGGCACAGTGTAACATTACACCAAAATGTATACTTATATAAGTGAAATGTCAATATATAAAACCAAATATAGCAAAAATATTTGTGACCTAAAACATCTTCAAGTCCTGAATCGGTTGCACGTAACACTGAGAAAACAGGATAAACAGTAAATGACACCAGCAAAGCATTTGGAACGTTAACATGCCTCATTTCACGTCTCTTCGGCACGGTTCTTCAGAAGAGTTTCAATCTGAAACTGACCAAAACAAAAACATCACGATAGATCTCACAAAAGCGTCAACAGTGTCACACATTCCATACTAAAATCTGAAGACATATTTCACTGGATGCAAAAATGTCATTGAATAAACTACATAAGACAGAAACCATGGACTATATGCTAAAAAGTACAGTGAATTTTGTCTTATAAAACGGTCAGTTCTGGTCCTTGATTCTGATTGGTTGAGCTGAGTTTTAAGCCCGATTTATAACGTCTGACCGCATTACATAGCCAGAATATTTTATTAAAATTTAATATAAAATATAATCAAACATCTTTATTTACTTTATTTAATGAAAACTTGCTACACATATGGAATAACCGTTTCATAAAAGCACTAAGCCCCAGTGCATTACGCCCTTAGCTGTTATAAAATGCACTGTAACCCACAGCTTCTTGGGGCTTATTGCTTTAATATACTGTACTATAGTAAAATAACACGAATAAAGAGAATCACAAAAAAAATGTAGTTCAATTGACAAAATTTCTTAATGGGATTTTTTTACCTTCTTATTATTAAGCTGTAATGTAACTAGAAAACGCTTTTGTGAGATTCGCTTCTATAATAAACATACAGACATAAACACAAGAGTCACACCGTACTGACACATAATAAAACCTTACACATGGGTCGATCAGCAGCACAGGGATTTCAGCTATTTACACAATTCTTTTGACCCTTATCAATAATATAATCATATTATTTTACATATTTAGCAAGTTATCAAAGGTTCTCGTAATCATAGAGTGAAAACAATGTAGCAACGTGGCATGCGGTCAATGGAAGTCACATGACCTCCTCTCATTGGCTCAGGTCTGTTCTGTAAACATGACAATGGACTTGACGGCTTGAAAATCGTTCTTTCCCTGTTCGACTATTCTCAGAATCCGTGGACCGGTCCAGCTGGTCAATTTAACAGTCAGTAGGTCGTAGATATCAAGACGATCGCTTATGATATCCAGCATTTTTTTCCATTTTTGTTTGGATTTTCTTCTGTCTCTTGAAGTCTTTCTGCTTTGAAAGCGTCACACGCTTACATCACACCATGAATTCGTTACTTCCATAGAGCACTAGAGGCTGAGCAGAGCCGAATTCATGTTCTCTCCTTTGGACGCCTCCCTCTCCTGGCTCACGGGTCTTTGGCGGACAGCTCCGGTTCCCTCTGGGCCGCGGCCGGGTTTTCTCCGAGCTGGAGGCACATCGGGTGGTCAGGGAATCTTGTTCTGAGGCTCCTTGGTCGAGAAGAACGTGCAAGTCTCCAGGAGAAGCCGATGAAAAGAGAGGTCCAGAGGACGATGAGCGGAACCGATAGTTAGGGGTCGATGACACGGAGGACACGGAGTCAACGGAGTCCAGAGATTCAGGCTGTCTGCGTAAACCTCGTCTGCTTTTGGACTCTGGCTTCCTGCAGCGTGCTCCAGAACATTTTTCTGAAAAGAAGAAACAAAGATAACAGTTAAGACTTCTCAACTTCACAGAACTAAAAGATGTGTGACAGCTGTGTGCGTTTTTTTTTAGGAGGGATGACAGACCTGATCACTTGGTAACAACAAAAATAAGAGCGATCATTCTTTACTAATTCCTTTAAAGTCCCAGTGAAATTAAAAATGGCAATTTTAAATTTTTTCCTGAAATATTGCTGCGTTTCTAGTAAACAACTTATCAATGTGGGTCATTTTCTTTTTAAAATTCACGTACCCTCATAATCTACATTTAAAACCTGAAAACACACTTCCGCCCTGAAATGACTGCATCTAATATTGGGCTGAGCATCCGTTAACTCCTCCCCTTCTTTCATTTCAAAATAAATGCCGCATCCAATCAATTCGCAGTGAAAATTCAATCCACGCAAACAAAGTTTCTCCTTTGAAATCCCTTTTCACGGAAATGTGTCAGAATACGGAAGTAAAAACGATCCCAACTTCCGGCTCACGGGGACTTTAAGCATAGAGTAGATACACCACCTTCTGATTCCATGAGGTTTTCCGAGCTGTCGGCTGTTCCGATGGACGCTTCCGACTCCAGCATCTCATCATCAGACGCTCTGGGCTCCAAAGCCAACATCTCGTACGTCAGCTCTTCTCTATACACACACAAATATAGATAATGCACAATCAACGACATGTAGGCACCAGGAATATAATCAAAGTTAACTAAAACTATTAAACATTTTCTGTTTAAATAAAATAAAGGCCTAAATGTTATTTACAAAAACGTGAACCGTGCTGTCTGAGCAATAAAGTTAAATAAGTTAAAGCTCAAGAACTAAAATTATTAAAGCAAACTGTATAAAAACTAAACTGGAAATAAAATAAATGAAACTTATAAAAAATTTTTTAGCCATGTCATATGACCTCTTTAAAGGATGTGTATAAAAATTCTGAAAGCATTTAACTAACTTCTCTTTCTGCAGGTTTTCGATCTGTTGGGTCAAGACGCTCTCTTCTTGCTGCATGGCTGCTTGCTGTTGCTCAGTCATCCCAGACTCCGCCCCCTCCTCACCAGACTCCTCCCTCTCTGCCATCCGCGGGCTCAAGGGCGGCGAGGGCGTGTGGAGACCGCTCTTGCGCAAACGTGCCTTACTCTGGGGAGAAAGAACCGTAAGACATGCCCGTGACATCATGAGTGGAGGTACGTCAACATGAAACGATTTATAAATCTGACGCCAGGCTGAAAACACATGTTTCATGTAGACAGCTTCATTGTCTGGTTCAGTCCATTGTTGTGCGTAGATGTGTTCACTCACAACATTAAAATAACACAGTAAGAACAGTAAAGAGATCGCACAAGGAGTATCACAGGAGTTGTACTGGAATAGGTTGTCACAGATGATTACAAAAAAACGTCTATACGAAGAACACAACTATGTAAAACAGAACGGTGAGATTCTCCACGTTCACTAATGAAAACACACTAACACACACAGGCGCCACAAACTAACACACACTAACAATCTTGTCCATCCCTGAAAAACAGTCGCTGTGTTTTACCTTTTTAACTGCGTTTGGCTGTGTAATAATGCAGCAGAAGAAATAAAACAAGAGCAATTGTTATAAGAGTGTTTTTACACCGCATGCAACAAAACATACAAAAGAAGCGGGACGTGACAACACCATCGAGGCACATCATTGGACGGTACGCTCCTGTAACAACCAATCACACAACAGCGCTTCACGACGTCGCAGATAGTAAATACATTATGACCACCAACGACTGCTATGGCGACAGACGACGCTACTCGACATGACACGCACTAGCCGCAGCGTCACATGATGTGTTGACGTGAATACGTACCGGAGTGGCAGTTCTCGTAATGCCAATAAATCTAACCGCAATAAGAACGGGTTTCTGGAAGAGGAGGATGAAGAAAGGAAGGAGTGAGGGGAAGAAAACCAGATTAGCAGGAATCATCACCTCCCATGAATAACAGATCATTTATGTTTAAAATGTAAAATGGCATACATTATTGATAAATGTATAGGCCATATGTGCTTTTGGTAGCTTTTTGGTACCCGATACTCCATTCATGGCAGGTGATGTGTCGGGGTGGGGGGTCTGCATACATTCGTGACTCACCATCGAGCGTCGGATGTGTGTCAGACGACTCTTGGCCTTGCTCTCTGCAAACTCAAGCGTGTTGATGTCCTTCAGACGGGCTTTATATTTCCTCATCTGCTCACAGATGATCAGCTCCACACACCTGAGGGGTCAAAGGTCAAACATACACGCATAAACTTAAACGTGCACGTAAAGAAACATTAGGAGAGCAGTGTTTTAGGGTTTCTTACGCAGTGGTCTTGCTGATGTCTCGGACGCTTTGTAGGGGGTCGATGGTGTCGGGACAGCGCAGTATGCAGGGTGCGAACACGATGGCCAGAGCGTTGGCGGACATGCGGTTCGTCTCCTCCTGGAACAAGATCCTGAAGCCCAAAAAGTATTTAGAGACTTGGCCCATACTTAAAAATGTCAAATCATGTACGTTTAAAATCATTTAATATTTAAGTTTAAAATAATGGTAAAATAAATAAATTATAATCAATACAAATACTAATAACTAATAAATAATAATTTTAATATAATAAAAACATATTCATATTAAAAATTAATAACTTAATAATAACAAAAATAACAAAACAATATTATTATGTATTAATACCTATATAGTCATAATAACTAACAATAAAATTCTAGACGTCAATTCTAAATGATTGTATCCCAAAAAGTATTTGAACCTTCACACTTAAAATTGTAATAAAAATCAAATCTAGTGTTGATTTGAATAAAACAAAACAATGGCGTCTTTCATGAGCATTTTACCTGACTAGATGAAATAAGAGTCTCTCTAGCGTACTCAGGTGAGTCCTGCTGAGTTGATCTATGATCGCGTAAACGCTCTGGACGATCTCGCGTTTATCCTGTAGACCTGCGCCAATAAACACACGTTTCCACATAAATCTATAAAAGTGCTCTCAGAAGACATACTGTAGATGTTTCAAAAGCATTATAGATGCTCATACCCATGGCCCTGAGGAACTCCTCGTAGAGTTCAAAGGTCATGAGGGGGTTGGGGAGGTCGCGCAGCCACTGTTTCAGAACGCTGGCGATGACGTGAATGTTGTAGTCGTCCAAATTTACACCATTCACATCTGTCACGAATACAGTCGAAAAACCCAGAATGAATTACTTTCCAAGAATTTATTAACAAACTGGTTTCTCATTTGAGTAAAAAATGAAAAGATCAAAGGAGCACGTCACTCAATAGCATTACATGTTCTTCTTGGCTTAAGGACGGCATCTTACCCGTATCCAAGCCCTGTTTGAGTTCTTTGATTTTATTGGTGGATCCAGACTTTCTATAGATGCCCTCCGTGTAGAGTCCGTGCATCTCGATGTAGTTGATCAGTTTCTCCACCACCAGCGGGACGGTTCTCTCGTCGCTGGTCAAACGGGTCAACTCCACGCCGAACTGTCGTGAAGATTGCTCGGGATCAAACTGGGCGGACACATGCATGCGTACACAGACGGACAGACAGACACCAAAAATGACCAGCATGAAAACATTGCTTTTGCACGATATGAAAAGCAGTATGGAGTCACACACAACTGATGACGGCACGGTGACATCATTCGGTGTGAAAATGAAGCGCTTTTTTGAACCGGAGTTCAGGGAGTCTTACCTTCTTACTGCATTTGGTGGTCATCCTCAGACAGCACTTTCTGTGACACGCGTAACGACAGACTGCCAGAAACACAAAGAGAAACGCTCAACGCTTGAAGATCGAGTCACATCTGAGCCGCTTTTACAGCTCAGATCCTCAGAAATATGAGAAACAGGAGAGAGGGGCTTTTATTAATCACATCCAGAGGAAAAAGAGTGGGGAGGACAATCTGATTATGCTGCTCTTAGCGAAAGATACAGGACACTTACAGGCTCATTTTACCAAGAACAGAGAGAAAGACAGGAAAACATTGCACACCAGTAGTTCAGATTCACATTTTACATTAGACGTCATGTGAGCACCCGACATAAAAAAATACTTAAAAGATTTATTCATGTAGCGCGCTGGCTTCTAAATATGGTTTTCAATGTATCACACAGCAATACAAAAAACTATGAAAATCCACTTAAAATATGCTGTGTTAAATGAGGTCTTCAGCGGCAGAAAGAGATTTGCTGAAAGAAGAACTCACGTTTACAAACGCAGGCCTTGTCCATCATCCAGATGAGAGAGGAGCAGAACTCGCAGTAGGTCGGGATGCTGTACTGAGTGGATTTGAAGATGTGACCCATGTGCTCTTCCACCTGCAGAGGGCAGCAGAGAGCTGCGGTCACAATCTACACACTATACACTATGATGCTCATGAGTGAGGTGTCATGCAAAGGAAATTCGCATGCATGTTAAGATTTATTCACTATGTAAAATAATGATGTGAATGGAATTACTCACAATATCCGATTCCTTTTTCCTTCGCTTTTTTCTCTCGGGTTTGGGGGCCTAAAATGATGAAGAGTCGCACAGACGAGGTTGTTACAGTTCATTAAACTATGAAAATGATACAATCATTATTTATCGAAATCAAATACAATATTGGCTTAAATGTTATTTTGAATACTAAACGGAATTAAGATGTCTATAATTGAATAACTTCAACTGAAATCGAAACTATAATCTCTGACAAAAGACCGTCAGAAGAGCAGAGAAGTTTACCTTACTGATGGTTCCGTCCATGGGCTTGTATTCAGTCATGAACTCATCCAGGAAGATTTTGAAGGTGTTGACCCAGACTTTAACAGGAGACTCACTCCAGGCGCGCTGCTCCAGACGCATGCTCTTCTCCAGGATGTGCTCGAACAGAGCGTTGAGATCTTTATAACGGATGCTCCTGCCGTCATCCATCTAAGAGACAAACACAGAGAGAAAATTTAGAGCTGAACAGAATCTTGAGAAACATCAGGGGTCACGATGACATCTGAGGAACTCACGGCCAGAGAAGTTGAATAAGAGTCGAAGATATTGAGACGAAACTCTTTCAGGGCTTTTTTGAACACGACGTCCACCGGTGAGTCCTTCTGACAGTCCTCAGCGTCCAGATCACTGATCTATAAATGCGGCATAAATGTCATTATAATGTCTCACGACTAAACTAACGTCTCTCGACTAGTCGTTTCCAAAGACAGAATGTTAAAGGGAGAAATGCATAAAGACCTTCTTCATGAGGAAATCGTTCATGCAGCGGTAGTCTGTGGTGCTGGTGAGGATGTGGAGCGAGTCGTTCTGCCAGGCGTTCGATTCTAGAGACACGCTGCTGATCTTCACGCTGCGTCTCCTATTCAGCGGCTCCCGGTTCTCTTTGCTGTCTTTCCCTCGCTCGGGGAGTCCGGCGTGCTCAGGACTTCCCGGTGAAGAGTCTGAAAGAGACACAACGTTAATTCAAAACACACGTGTAATGAATAACATGCAAGAAACATGACGCACTGTTTCTTCTGTCGGTGAGCTCCGAATCAGCTGAATGTCCACGGCTGGACATCTTCTTATCTCCATGCTTGCTTTTGCTCCAGAAGCGCATCTTCCCCCGGACCCTGTAAACAAAGCAGGTCGGGAATGCATTCTGTGGAAGATGAAACATAAACCAACAGGACCGAAGAGTCTCTGACCTGCTGTCGGTGTTAGAAAAAGACTTTCTGAGAGACTCCATCTTCCCAAGATCTCCAGAGGACATGGTCTTCTGAAGCTTCTTCTGCTCCTTCTGAGATGATTTCAATGAAGAACAAAAGACTCCAATTAAACCAGAATACATAAAGACTTTCTTTGAGATTATTCGTGGACACCAGACCAGATTCGATGGTTGAGAGGTCACCAGCAAAGAGAATTAGTTTTGTAAAAGGCTGTAGAGATGAGACCGTGTTCGAACCCGGAGCTTTTCATTAACTAAACCCAACCAAGACTGTGAGTGTGTGAAGAAGAGTATGAGAGAAAGATTGTGAGTTTAAACTAAACGAGAAAGTCCATTTGGTCTATGTTGAAGATATCACATGCATGAGCTTGGCCCGCAAACTTCATATATCTTCAGAAGGTCTTGATGTGGAAAGAAAGCGATGCAGGTTCCAGTAAAAAGAAATCAAGAGTTTTTCCGACGGCGGTTAAACTAGAGCAGCATCACGCTGATGTAGTTTAGGATTGTTAGTCTTCTACTGGATTAGTGGTCTGAAGGATGAGTTGGTGTAACTGGTTAAATCGTAACCCAGAGAAAGTTCAGTAACTGAGATCAGCAACCAGTTTTGGTCTCTGGGACCAGTTTTACCATCTCAGAGTCGCTGTCGAAGACAGGGTCAAGCGAATCCAGGGATTCTGGAAGAGTCTGGGTGCGAGACAGCACAGGTCTGTACTCGTATTCTTCATCTTCATCCTCGTTTGAATCGACCTCTGTGCTACAGGCACGGGTCAGGAAGTCAGAGCGCGTTCCGGCCATGCGAGCTTTCTTTTTACGAACGGCTCCGGTCACCTGATCATTCATAGTGATGGTGTTAAATCAACAGCTAGATATGATTTTGTACCCATGTTTTGGGTCAAAGTCGTTCCTGTAAGACATACTGTACAACAACACTTGACTTTGTTTAAATTTGGGAAGTTGTTATGAGAGTATAAAGATGTTTGATTGTTCTCACCTCTCTGTTCTTAAGTGATCTGTATCCCGCTTCTCTTTGGATAGCCAGAGAACGTTCTTGATTCACCAGGTCTTTATCGGACCTGAAACACCAAAATCAGACAGCTTTACTGATCATGTCTACATGTATGTTGGAGTACAACATAGACTGTCTACTTAAGTCTAAACTCACTTGGAGAAGGTGAGTCGGCTGCGTTTGGAAGGAAAGGCCAGGTTGGACGGTTTCTCTTTCATACTTATACTGATGCTCTGTGTCACCTTCTTCTGGGCATGTGCTTCCTTTTTGGACTCTGAGGTCACTTCCTGTACTGACGTCTCCGCCCTCCGGTCCAGCTGGAGCGGTTGAGAGGTTGGGAGAGAAGTGGACAAGTCACGATTAGTTGGAGGCTTAGGGGTTGACTGGAGGTTTGGAAGATCTAGAATGGCCTCTCCATTCCATCGATCTTCCGGGAATGTTTCCTGGTGGACAGCGGCAGGTATCTCCACAGTTTCCTTCTCTAGTTTTTGTAGAGTTTCTGGGCTTTTCTGCTCCACAGAATTCTCCTTCTGCATGCTGATAATGACAATCACAGACTCCTTCTTCTCCTGGACCTGACTACCGCTGGTTGGTGTCCTCTGCACACTTTTGACCGGACTGCTCTCTTCATCTGGAATGTAGAAGCGGGGCTTTAAGAACGGTGAAGTTGACTGAACTGGATCGAGTGAGTCTTCAATCTGGTGCACCTCCATTGGCTCGGATCTTTCTGAAGGGTACATCTGATGAGGATGCTCGGATGTCTCAACCTCTTCATCATGAACGTTGAGGATCTCGAAACTTTCTTGGCTATCTAGAGAAGCTTGAGGTGACGTAGCCACACATTCTGTGTCTTGAACCGGAAGCAAGTTGTCTGATATTTCGGTCTGATCTGAATTAGGCAATGACCCGGATCGGACTTTGAGCAGCTCTAAACTGAACGTGGCTTGTTCGAGCTCTCGTTTTCTCCTGCTTTCACGTTTGTTACGGCTCTTTAGCGTGCTGTCGTCCACGATTCGAGGCAGCTCTGCAGATGGCTCTTGTTCCTCCTGTGGAGGGTCCTCGGCTGAGGATCCAGACGTCTGAGGGTCCATGTGAGCGATCGGGAATTCAGCCGTCTCTTGGAGGACGTGTAAACTTTTCATAACAGAGTTTTGATGACCTGCGGTATTTAGGCTTTTCGTCAGCCTCAGTTCCTCTTGCAGAATGTGACACCTTGAAAAAAATGAAAATTGTTGACATACAATAAGAGTGTAGAGATGTAAGAATGGTGTGTAATAAGAACTGATTTCCTTGGAAAACGGAAAATAACAATTTGTCTTTGTAAAGTAAATAAAACTTATTTCAATCTCGTGTTCACATTGAACTATGTGGAATCACAGGGGACGTTTTGCATGTTATTCGTCATCGGTTCTTTCCTTTACCTTTGTCGAGACTGATGCCCCCTGCAGGCCGCCTGGAGCGTCACGGCCGCCCTGCACTGCTGCAGGTATCTCCGTCTCTGTCTGTACGTCCTCCAGGTCGTCTGTATGAGGCCGGCAGCGGTCTCTCTTGTCCGCAGACACCTCCTCCATCGCCTCTGGATGACCAGTGCCGCATTCTTCTTCAGCGCATACAGTCGCCTCTCTCTGTACCCTCTCCACGACACCTGCAGACACACTGCCGCTTCGTGCTGGAGCTCCAGATCACACAAGTGCTCCGTGGCATGCGTCATTAGACATTCACGCCACCAGCGCTACATTGACAGACAGAAAGAAAACAAACAAAGGATCTGGATTAAACTTCGTCTTGTTTGTCAAGTGCCACCTTTGTGGAAATGAATCAAGAATTGTACGAGAATCTTAAAAGGTGACATCAAAGGATGTATTTAGCTTTAAAGGACTTGTAAACATACTGAAGGAACCTCGCAGGTGTGGCATTGCTTTTCTACAAACGCTGAATTTCCCAGACGAATATTTGTGTTGGCAGGTCAAAGAAACATTCAGATGATCCGAGGAACCACAAAAAAGACATTCTGACATTCATCAAAAGATTTATGTCGTGAAACATCAGTTTGAACACATTCTCGCACGGTTTATAAACTGTAACGCAGCTGAGTGAAGAAAATAATAAACATGTTAATTGGTTATTCTGACCACACCCGTTCGTACGAGAAAACGTTAAACATACATCTACAGAACAAAGTGTTTAGTATGAGCAGCTTCAGTTTACTCACACACTCTGTATGGTTTATATGAGCGAAAACTTTAGAACCTCAATGTTTAACATCTCAAACTTTGATGATTTCTGTTAAATATTAATCTTCTCCGGTCCCTGTTAGTCCTCTCTGTGACTCATTTGGCTTGTTCTTTTTGAAAGCGTTGAGAGTTATAGGCATGTTTGAGCCAGTTCTCCTTTCCAGAGCAAACACAAACAGGGACACATCGTAGAACAGACGTTATCCCGTCTACTTAAAGATCTTAAACATTTCCTTCAAAGTAAAATAATTTTATAGTATGTTTGTTTCTGAATATCAATAGACTTTACCTAACACGCCCAAAGATACATACAGATGACGAGACTTTTACTTTCAGAGAATATATGTTTAATCGCAGACAGGAAGTTGATGTACCTGAATGAGTCGGGCAGCTCGTCTCTGACTTGAGAAAAGCTTTCTCTCCCGATGACCTCTGAAGCGTCGCTGTAAACACACGATCCTCCTCAGCACCTCCTGATGAAGCTCATCCTGCAACTTCTGACGCGACATCTCGCGCAAAAACACCTGATGAGAGACAGAGAAAAAAGTTTTTTTAAGCGTCATGAATATGCATTCATATTAACACGGTAACTAACTTTTACTTGAGCAAAACTCACCATTGTTCGGCCCACTTGATATGTGTTGAAATCGATGTGTGCAGTTCGCAGAAATTCTCTGATGCTCATTTGAGCAGGACGGAATCCAGCCGGTAACAGCAGATGAAAGTGATGAGCAAAATCCTAAAAACACACGAGATCTCTGAAAACCGTTCTCTTCATATTTAAGTTTACGTGAGTGTGTACTAACCGGAAAGGTGTATTTGACACTGTAGCCAGACTGACGTATCCGAACCGTCTCCAGCATTCCAGTATATCTCAGCTGTCTCAGAACGAGCGCGTCATTGAAACGCAGGGGAAGCTACAAGAGACAAACACATGAAATCAAACTAAACATTTAAATGTAGGGTTAATGTAAAAAAAATCATCAAATGAAAGGCACCTTCTCTGCATTAGACCGGATGCATTTCACAAAGTACGGCTCAGACTGACCCAAGGTTTCCATCAGTTTGTTCAAAGACACCTGAATCACAAGAGATCAAAGTCATTGTTACATCTCTATGATCCTGACATCTCTCTATACCAGCCCCCTGGGGGGACCCGAGGCGGATCAAGGGGGGTCACAGACGTAGTTGCTTTTTATGAAATATTGACATTTATTGTTAATTTTATGCAATCAAGCATATGAATAACAAGACCACCAGCCAAAAGAATTGATGATCCAGCATTGTAAGACTGAATATGTTTTTGTTTTATAAATTATAAAAAACTTTTTAGGGGCGCCGCAAAGCAATGTAGTCAGCACAAAGGGGGTCTTACAACAGCAAGTTTGAGAACCACGCCTCTATTCGACTCAAATTCTTTTTTTACCACATTTTTTCTTCTTCCTTAAACCATAAAGTCATGGTTCAAATCATCGCTACCAAATGTTATTTCTGCGTCGTATCTCCAAACAGATTTTTTTCACTGCTTGAGTCAGTGTTGATGTTGTTTACACTTGAAAATATGGAATGATTACTTATGACTTTATTACTTAAAGAACATGAAAGTGATATAAAAAATATTTTAACATTCAAAACATCACACACTATCTCAGAGTGAAATAGGGCGAGATCTCACGTTGAACTGCGCGCTGATGCTCGGCGGTTTCTTCTTCTTGTGTAGATGAAGCAGTGATTTAGTGATGCGGTCGTGAAGCGTCAGACAGCTCAAATACTTCAGCGATTTCACATCCAGCAGGTGCTGAGGACACAAGAAAACAGACTTCACATTATTGCTAACTGAGCAAGAGAGAATCTAGCGCAGCATGTTAAACTGTTGGCTCGAGTTTTTGTCGTTACACATGATTAACTTGACCATGTTAAGCATTGGTGTACATGAGAAATGTTGCTGGCTTCATAAAGGCATTTCACACTTGTTTTATAGGTTATATAAGAGGCCTACCTTTGGGAGGTTCAGCTTTGTCTTGTAGTTCTTGTTCCGCCTGTAGAAGACAGAAAGGGTTTAAAATCACCACAGAAAACCAGAATGAAAGTAGTTTAAAGTAGTTTTGTGATCTCACTCACATCAAGATGCCCTGAGCTCTCTCCAAGAGCTTGTTATTAACGCTGTTCACAAAAATCCCTTCGTCTACATGGGCCGAGCTGAAGGAAGAGATGCGTTCTCTCACGCTACGAACGTTACAGCCGGAGAATCCGTCCCTGAGAAAAAGACATTCAGTCAATTTTTAATTCAGAATTTAATTTTAAAATGAAAACGCTTTGTCCCGCACAAAAATACACAAATTCAACAAACCTGGCCAATTTCTCTGTGAGCGTGTTGGTTCCCTGTAGATCTGAGAGCGGTGTGCGCGGCATTTTTCTACTGATACAGGAACCTGTCGATCACAAGCCAGAGACATTTATAAGTAATTATTATAAGTATTAAGTAATCAACCATCCGCAGAAAAATTAAAAGACCATTTCAGAGACTTTAAAAGACTTTAGGTAAAATCATCTTTTTGATTTCTTTCTGTGAACTACTAACAATATTTCTTAACCGAATTTCAAATAAAAATATCGTTTTTATTTGCAGAAAACCAAAACTGCAGAAACAAATCTGTATATTTGCACCCCTCAAATTCTTCAAGGATGACAAGTTCATATTCACTTTTAAAGGGATAGTTCACCCAAAAACTCAAATTTGCTGTTTATTTACTCACCCCCAGGTCATCCGAGATGAAGGTGACATTTTTTGTTGACTAGAACCATAAAGAAGATTGTTTTGTAAATCCGCAGCCCATTTTGCTTCATATAATGGGAGTCTATGGGGTCCACCTGTCTAAGAGTTCCTAAAGCACTTAATTCCAAAAGAGCGCCTGTCGCTCAACACTCCCTTTCTGCAGGTGGCGCTAAACGCACCAGAGGCTGGCATGTAATTCGCCACCGAATACTACAAGAAGATCGCGATCGGGACGAGTGCAGAGGCTGCACAGTATGACTAATATGATTAAAATTGACTTTCAGTTTTATGAAAATATCGAACTATTCGCTTCACAAGAGATCAACTTGTCACCAGGGGGCGCTCTTTTGGAATGATGTGCTTTAGGAACTCTTAGACAGGTGGACCCCATAGACTCCCATTATATGAAGCAGAGAGGGCTACGGATTTACCGAACAATCTTCTTTAAGGTTCTACTCAAGAAAAAATGTCACCTACATCTCGGATGACCTGAGGGTGAGTAAGGAAACAGGAAGTTGGAGTTTTTGGGTAACCTATCCCTTTAAGGAATACAACAATCGCTCCCAAACTCACTCCTCTTTGCATGAAGTTAAACATTTTTCAACTATGTGGCGTCGCTAGACACACCCCATCAGGTAGTTAACTGTTGCTATTGCTCGTGTCGCCGGACGTCGTCAGCGCTCCAATAAAATGAATGGGATCATGTGGATTTGTCGCTTGTAATGTGAACGGGACATTAGTCTCTTCATTTTGTCCGTGGCTGTGTGTACAGGTTTACATACGTATCGTTTATAAGCATCTAATATTAAGAAGAAAGTAGCAAATAAAATGATAGAGGCTGATGAGACAGTATTGTTTGTAGTCTTACTGTGTCGATCATCTTTACATCGCTGTAGGATCTCAAGGCTCCGCTGGTGAACAGGGTGATGCAGGAAACTGAAGCTGTCCACGCTTTTACGATCCAGAACCGGAGATTCAGAGCCTAGAAATATAAAATGAGAAAGAAAGAAAATGTAGACATCAAGTTATTTATACACGTCTGAAAGGTGTTATCTGTGTCAATCAAAATACTCAAATAACTGACAAGCACTGTGAAAATGAAACTCATGTTCAAGGATTCATTTGTGTCTTCGTCCTAAATATAAACCAGTTTGTTTGCTTTTAGAAATGCTGAAAGTAAATATAAAAGTGCTCAGTTTATCTTGTGTAGTTCACTTTATAAGTTATACGTGTGGATGTTTTGAGACTTTAAATTAAAACTAGAGCAAAGAAATACAAATGAGGAACAACACAAGCTATTTATCATACATGAGACAATAACAGATGAAACAAGTTTTCAGAGCATCACACATTTTCACAGAAGTGAAAAAGCAGAAATATGGGTGTGTGTGTCTTCCAGTGTTTGTGTGTTTGTCCACCTGTGTGTGTATGTAGTTGTTTGAGGACTAAATACCTGCGGTGGAAAAATGTGAGAATGTGACATACACCTACGCACGAAGACACACACACACACACACGAACACACCGACACACACACAGCATGCACACACACACACACACACACACACACACACACATACGCACACACACACACACACAAACAGCACGCACTCACACACAAAGTTGTGTAAACGCATCACTTCCTCTGTGCTCTCTATCTGTCTCCAAGGATACATATTTCATAAGTCCAGAGCGTTGGCTCGGTCTCCGTGGCGATAAATAATAGAGCAGTGATGCATCGTGGGTAGTTAACTCGTGCTCACGTAATGGTGAGAAACGTCAGAGAGAATCTTTGATGTATCTGAGGCTCACAGCTGCATGACAGAATCAGTTTGGATCAGGCTGTGCACATCGCCTGTGTATGATGTGTAAGAAACATGCTTACATCATGGACCGTGCGTGTATGTGTAGATGTATGTTTTGTGTTGCATTGTTGCTTTATTTTGGGAGTGTGACAGCTCTGCTATTTGATACAATTTTATAAAAGATGTTCATATAGACACGATGGACGAGTGAATGTGTGTTTGTAAGAAACACACATAAACTCACCGGCGTTTTTGTCTTTGTGTTGTTTGCCCGCCTCACGGAAGGCCACGGCGCCTCTGAAGAACGCTCTCAGAACAGCCCAGCGGAACGTGGCCACCGGATGAATTCCCATCAAACCGCAGATGAAAGCGTTACGACTGCTTTTCAGAAGCGCTACGATGTCCGGCCGCATGTGATCCGTGTTCTTCTCCCGGAAATCCTGCGGGACAGAGAACAAGAGCGCAACACTTTACATATCCAGTTTGTGTGTCATTTCATTTCGACGAATCGATTCATTCACTCAACGGTTCACTCTTCGCGTGTCATGTACACATCTTCTGCACACATGTGTGTGTTTGTGATGGGGGTGTGGTGTAGATTTGAGTCTCTCTGCCAACTTGTGCTCCAAATACATTAACAGCCGGAGGGCCGATCTAACCAATCAGATTATACCCTAGAATTAGGTCAGTGTGTGTGTGCGCTTATGTATTAATAACACGATTGTGTGTTCTTATAAAAAAAAAGACATCGCCTAAACCATCATCAAAAGGGATTATGTGATCGTCACCTTGACGCCATATTTGACCTTCCCAGCATAGTGTCGGATGATGAACGCCGGCTCCATGACAGCGGGAAACTCGATGTAGCCACTGGCCTCGTGCTGACGCTTAAACTTATCCAGAAGAGTCTGATTTGTCGCCTGTGGAAAACTACAAACAGAGAAAAAGAAGAGCTTAACAGTTCATGTATCTCAATAGTTCCAGCAAAGTAAAGACCATAATGCTGAATTTCTTGATAAATGATATTGACGAATATCTGTTGAATAATTGGATCACGTAGAGGTTAAAGGTGAAGGGGAGACACTTACTTGCACTCTTCATCCAGCAGGTGGAGCAGCGCTGTGGGCTTCTTACTGATCAGATTGATGCAGGGCGTGTTGTCGATGTAGTCGATCATGTGCCAGCTGATGCCCTCTGATCGATATTCCTCCTGATAAAAAACATTACAGCGCAGGGATTCAACGTACATTTTTATTTTCATTTTTATATCACCTTTCTTACGGGCCGGAAAATAAAAGCATTTTTAAATAATAAAACAGAAAGCTTTATTCTTGTACGCTTGCATGAATCGGATGTACTTTTTACTAAATTAAAATCAAGAAACACATCTGAACGTTTTAAAAGAATCATTTAAATTCTAATTTTATCGACTTAATTTATTAAAAAAATTATACGAACACCCTGCCCTAGCAAGATGAAAAAATTTCGAATTATAAAATTTGTTAATTATAAAGCTGTAATACGCAGCTTTTGCTCAGCTGCTTAAAATATAAAACGACAGGTTACTTTATGTGCTTATCAGAGTTATTATAGTTTTGATTTAAGCTTTATTTAGTTTAATTCATATTTTAAATTAGCTTTTATTTTTAGAACGTACATTTTTCATGTTCATTTTAGTTAAAGTTTGAACAATTTTGGTATATGCTTTTGTCATTTTATAATTGATGAGTTTATTTTTTATGTCGCTATAAAATATTAATTCATTTCTATTTATTTTTATTTGTTCATTATTGTCATTTTAGTGCTTTAAACGCATTTCAGTTTATTTTTGAGGCAACATTTCAAATTTTCCTTTAGATAAGTTCTCCCAATCATTTTTAGGTGAATATTTTATTTGATTTTCAATGAACAGTACATTTTAGTAAACTAAAATAACTTTAGTAATTATCTGATGTTAAACTGATATTTTCCTGCAAACTCGTACCTCACAGTTTAACTCATAAATCAGTATTTTAAGGTTTTAGTTTAACAGATTTTTGTTTATTTTTGCGAGAAAATGTTACAGATTGTCGTAAAACAGCGTGTATGAGAGTAATGTAAATAATGTATTATTATTATCAAGCAAGTCTGAGGTTTTATAAGAAGTCAGAGGACGGTTTTACTGCGTCTGTGTGTTGATCTTTTCCAATTGGAAGAGAAATGTATTGAAATAATATAAATGAAGGAGCAGTTGGTGTAAATCTTGGACTCGGACCGTGCTGAGAGCAGCTGGAGATCTGCGTATTTGCTTTGGCCACAATATCAACTTTAAACTCAAAGATAAGAGTCGAGCTGGGAGTGAACGGCAGGACAGTATGATGTATAATACAGTCTACACAAAAACAACACAATGACTCAAAATAACACGCAGACGCCATGCTCTGTAAAAGAAGACGTACCTGCTCTAGTTTGAAGATGTGCTGGTTGAAATAATGCTGCAGAGTTTCATTGGCAAAGTTGATGCAGAACTGCTCGAAACTATTGTTCTCATAGTCCTCAAAACCGAAGATGTCCAGCACCCCGATAGACAGCATCTACAACACAACATGCCCACACAACGCTCATGTATGATGAGGTGAAAGCGTCTGTTTACCACACGAGACCTCAGAACTGATCTCAGTACAGTAAATTATTCTGCATTATCATTCACAACCAATTAAAAAGTCAACTAAAATATCAATATTAATAAAGGAGGATGAGTTTGTACCTTGGAGGAATCTTCCAGGTCTTTGTTATAAAGCAGCGCGTGATTGGTGCGAAACACAATCCAGTCGAACAGAGCTCCGTACAGGGACTTCGCCATAGAGTCTCGCACCGTACCGGCCTGTAAACATGTGCGTGTGTTACGTTAAACTCAACGTCTCTTTACGATATTGTAAATATTTCAGTGTCAGTCATTTAACATTTTGCGTTACAAACTAAGTCATTCATCAATAACGAGATGAATAGTACAGAGCTTTTTTTATTTTAACAGTTATCGCAATAATAATGTTTTTGGCCACAAAACCTTTTTGGAACTATTCCATAATCCTCTGAATTTAAAGCGAGACCACATGTTTTATAAAGAGAAAGAATACAGAACGTTTGTGCGATTGGGTTTTGGTTTAGGGGAAACTGTGGTCATTGTATCACGCGTAAAAACTCCCTGAATTTCCACCAATGTCACTTCCTGTGTGTCAGTCACACCTGACACCTCCAACAGAACCACGAGAGGCCGAAAATATATATTCTGTTGAAACTTATCACTGGTGTAGCTTACAATGTGTAGCTAAAGTTAAACGTAAATCTTTAAAATATTTATTTTTATTTTATTTAAATCTTTAAATACAAAGGCTTATAGCAATGTTCAGCTGTAGTGTTGTTAGTACGCTAAAATGTGAACATTTTCGTAGAAAATAGATACATCTTTATCATTTGATGAAAAATGACCACAGCGCAATCCAAGTGGAAGTGGCTCAGCTTTTAGCGAAAGAATGCATCGCCCCGTATGCATATACCACATTGCAGCATTATTTTTCAAAGTGTGCGATATAAAATACTACAATTACTTAATTTGTAAATAGTAAAAAAGTAGAGTAATTGTCTTTCTCTCTCTCTCCGTAAGATCAGAGAGGGAATCGTTTTGTCCGGCCAACTGATTTAAACATCCACCCGCACACACACATCACTACGAGACCCATTTAAACCCATAAACCTCCAGCGGCTGCCAAGATCGTCACTTACTGAAGCAACACGAGCCAAAACACATAAAACTCTCTCCCTCTCTCTGTCCTGATGAAGGGTTCCTGACATCCTAAGAGCAACTGAAATAAGAGACTGTGTCAGGGGTGATTCACATCTCGCGTCTTTTAGCGAGTGCAAGTTGGTTATTTTAAATGTAGACACGCGACAGGCGCGCACAAATAGAGAGCGATGCAGTCGCGACGTGCACATTTTTCTAAACATGTCGGCGCCGCACCAAGATGGAAATAATTCAACTTTTCAGAGTGGTAGTCACACGCACCGCGAGACTAGAGAAAGCGGCGCGGTTTGTGCAAAATGTGAATCGCCCCTTACTTGATTCACAAATTAAACATATGCAGACATTCCACCCTGGATGCTGATTGGTTGATACGAATAGTTGATACAATGTTGCAGTCATAAAATAAATATTTAAAACTTAACTGTAAGTAAAATAGAGTTTGTGTGCGTGTTCTCCTTTAAGGTTTCTTCTGAGGATGTTTTCTACACCTGCCGTGAGCTCTGAAATCTCTCCACACATTCAGTGTCCAAATTCTTCAAACTTACATCCCGTGTTTAATTCACTTCTCACCTCAGACAGTTTATACGGCACGATCAGTCTCTCTCCCACCGTTACCGTCTTCCGTGTGGTCAGGGCTTCAAAAAGCATCTCCTCCTTCACCTGTTCATAAAAACACCAGAGTATTATAAACTTGAAAATGTAGAGACGTTGCATCTGTGTTCGGACAATACGCTTCATTTTACGGAATAAATGTTGTGACGTGTAAGATAAACGACTGTAGACGAAAACCACAGATAGAGGACAAGAGACGTCAGCCTCCATTAGCACGCAGAAGTTTTGACTATAAATGCACATATACTGCATTTCACCATATTTATATACACCCGTGTGTTTTACTGCGATGATATTGTGCGTTTGGCAAAAGTTTTTCTCCAATATGATCGTAAAACTAAACTCAAACACAGTAAAACATTTTATGCACTTTGTGACTAAGGGAACAAAACCTCTTAAATGTTTACAGCATATAAAAATAAAATTCTTGAGCGATAAAATGAAGTTCAAAGTGTCTGGAATCCTCAGCCAGGGCAAATAAAATCAGTTGCGATGAAAATATTGGTTATATTGAAGGTTCTTTATACCTCCAGTAGTTCAGAGACTATAGGAAGCACTTCTGGGTTACAGATATCGATGGAGTCGTCTCTGTACGTCTTCTTCTTGTAGCGAATGTTCCCCAAGTGTAGGATGGCAGACAGCAATGAAAAAATCCTGCGGAGATGACAGATCCGTTTATATTCCGTGAGAATGTTTTCTGTTTTTGATTCTCACGTCTGTGGATTGTAACTCACAGTTTTTTGGTGGCCGGAAGGAAGCCGACCATCTCCATGGCCAGCTGGAGTCTCTCAAAGTCATGCTTCAAATCTTCTCCTTCCACCGAGAAACAGTCCTGCGTGAATGACGACAGGCATCATGAACACAACAAACACACAGAAACTGACTCAACATTTTTTTCGAATGCATTTCAAAGCCAAGAGCATCCCACATCCAAACGTCCTAAAACTGAGGCACAATTTCCAAAGTCAAATACTGAATGAGTCGTCCATAGACAAAGAAAAGAGCATCTCGGGTTCGGGAGGCGATAAATCAGATGTACCGAGGTCACGTGACCCTCACACCAAAGCCAAGCAATACACACAGCCGAGACAAACCCACAGACCGACACCAGCGCCAGCACGGATGGATGTCACTGATGACTTTAACACTACGCAAACTGACAAACAAAACTAAAACAAAGCACACTTCAGCAAGAGAGCAAAGAAAGAGAGGAGAAGCGCTGTGACGCTACACACAAACACACACTGACATGATACTGACCAGCTCAGCGTCACACTCATTTCTCCACTGATGTCTGTGGACTCTCAATGTTACCTGGAAGGCAGTCAGAGGTGTTAAGAGCTACACACACTCAAACACTCACACACACATCATCCCTCACACAAACATCACACATACTTCTATATGTGGTTTACGGGGACTGTCCATAGATGTAATGATTTATATACCGCATAAGCTGTGTATTCTTTTCCCAAACCATAAACCTAACATCTCGGGAAACCTTTGACATTTTTTATTTTAAATAAAACATTATTTAGTACGTTTTTTTAAGCGAGGAAGTGTCCCCGTAAACCATGTTTACATTATTATACACATGTCATTACAAACCATGCATACAAGCACAAACACACTGTTATCATCACACAAACTGTATTCTGAAAAACAGACAAACAATAATCTGTCACACGTGCACACACCCAGCCATCTCTAATACATACTAAGACGCAAACAAAGAAAAACACACACAATCATCTCGCAAACATACACACACAAAGTGATCTCACACACACAGTCATCGGACACACACGGAGACACACACGTACACACACACACAGTCATCGGACACACACGCGGAGACACACTCACAGACACACACACACAGTCATCACAAAAACACACACACAGTCATCTCACACACTAAGCAGAACTGAACACTTTTACAGTGTGTGTCAGATCCAAGGCAGTGTTCAGGACTAACATGCTTTGGACGTCTGTAACACGACTGTCTCTGTGTTTTTGTGTGTGTGTGTGTGTGTGTGTAAGCACTGACAGACTGTCCTCTTAACTGGGTTTCACACGGATCTGTCCAGCCGTTCAGGTCTGGTGGTCTCTCAAGCAGCCAGTACACGACTAGTCTGATGCTGCCCACAGTCACCATGGCAACAGCGTCCCCCGGCAACAGCCTCAGCATCACTGAGCTCTTTGTGTTGCCAGGGATTACGGAGCGTGTTGTTTAGACCAAATGAGCTTAACGGATGATTTTCTGCTCAGTTTTTTATTTCAGAAAGATTTGGGAGTCAATAAATCAACACGCTGTAAACGTTTACAGTGAGGACGCCCGTAAATCAACACACAAGTAACGTCACATTTACATTAAAGACATGTTTCTATTCTAACGAAAGATGACAAAACAAAGGCTTTATTGTAAATGATGAGTTGTACCTGGTTGAGGTAATGATATTCTTCAGGTTTGAGCAGATGAAAAGATTTCCTCTCTTCTTCACTGGCTCCGGCCAACAGGTAATAAAACACGTGATAGTTTCTGCGTGACAGAGTAAAATCCAATCACAACAGTCCTCATGATATTGAGTTTACACAAGCTCACGTCGTGGCACAAAGTGAGAACCTGTGTTTTATAAGCTAAAGTACAGCACTCAACAATGACAATTGAACAAGTTTTATATCAATTCAACATCATTTGAAGTACAAAGATCAAATATATAGTCTGATGTGACGTACCTCTCATTGTGCTCTTGGTAAACTAGTCTGGACTTTTCCAAAAGATACTTTTCCACATAGGCTCTGAAACATAAGGAATGTGAAATTAGAAATATATATATATATATATACAGTATATACTTTATATTGTGTACACACGCGGAGACACACCATTCAACACATTGTTTATGGAATAAAATGAACATACAAACAAAATGTTCTTTAATTACATTAATCATTTAATACAATTATTATTTTATATATACAAATAATTACACAAATTAACATGAAATTAAATAAAATATAAATAGTTTTTTATAGACACTAGCTAAACACAAACCGGAAGTTAACTTGGGCTCAGGCGTACACGCGTCCAATGAAACGGTTTATATATATCTGAAGTGTTTGGTTCCAAAATGAGATGCATTTTTCAAAAATCTTGTTTTTATAATGTATAATATTTTTTTATTTTAATTGCTTTTATCGACTGTATTTTTGTTATTATGGCTCGAATCAAAACAACAGACATACTGGAGTTTAATTTATATTAAATTATACTGATATATTGCAAAATAAAACATTTGGAACCCATCTCTTCATATGCAACCATATATCGTTATATCTCATATAATATATAACATAAACTGCAGGTTTTGGAGCTAAAGAAAGTGTCTTACCCCCTCACAGTTCCACTCTCTTGATAGTTGACTTGAATAAATTTGCCGAAGCGACTGGAATTATTATTATGGGCTGTTTTGGCATTTCCAAACGCCTGGGGAGACAAAAAACAAACACAAATTCAATCAGACACATAGAGTTCATGCTACACAAAACGGCAACTAGTATTCACTTCAGGAACATTTTACATGTACATGTCCACATGAATTATTAAATTACAACAGGTTTTATTTTAATTCATGTGGATGACAATCGTTTCAAATCTTCCCTTTCTTTTGTTTGATGTGAGATTCACTCGTTTAAAAAGGAGAAAAGCTTTTCGCGCTAAAGCAGAATTCCATCATCTGCTCATTCACACCGACCCAGCAGGACCCGTTTCCATTAAAACTTTATGATGTGGAACTGCGAGTCCGTCCTGCTAAAACACTCAACGTGCTGCTTACACAACACGTCATGCAGAAAGACACAAACACACACACGTTTCGGTCGACACGGCGCTCTGAGACGGAATCAAGCTGGAGAACTCGGCCGATGATTTCTCCACAGGGTTGCAGAGTTTACGGTGTTGACATGCCATTCGGAGGCTGACATTTTAAAGCTGCCTTTGTTATGACATCATAAGCCACGCCCCTCGGTGCTGATCCCCGAGCGCCAGCACGAGGCCGCACGAGGGGTCAAACCGGAGAGGTGGTGAAGGTGGAGGACGTGAGATTTGTTAGATAAACACAGACCGCACTGCATGAAGTCCATGTGTGTGTGTGTGGCTTTACTTTGATTTATGTCAAAAAATGTGTGAACATGAAGTTAAACAGAAGTGTGAACTCTCAGGAGCACCGCTGGGAGGTGTCAGGAGAACCTGAGATCCGTTCAGGCCACCCTGACATGAAATCCAAGAACTAACGTGTACTTGCCATTGGCTTCTTACAATATTACTATGTAGTTTGCGTCACTGAATAATTCTGTCAACCCTGTTACGCGTCGTGAGAGTTTATTCTCTCTGTATTAGGTGGATGTTGAGATGGGCTGCGGATGTGAAGCAGAGACCCCAGAGGCATTTCCACACTGTCAACTACTGTTAACAACACACAACAGCACAATATTACTAATATAAGAAAGATTCAACCCCGTCCGGGTTAAATGGGGGTGACGGAGAGGACAGACGCTAGCTGGTTAATAACCGTCACAGCTTCAGGGTAAAAGATCACGAGGTTTCTCTTCGTGACTTTATTAAGATGCTTTTCACAGAAACACACACTACACACTTACACTAGTGTGTGTCCAACTACAATTTTAAAGGGATAGTTCAACCAAAAAAGAAAATTCCTCATGTGATTGTTTATTTCTTCTGCGGAACACAAAAGAAGATATGTTGAAGGATGTTGACAATTAAACCCCATTGACTTCCCGGTATGAACTAGGGCTGTGCAATATATCCAAATATCGCAAATGTTCATATCGCAATGGTTTGCAATAAATGAGCTATTTAATTCTTGAAAAGTTATGTATGGTCAAAGTTTTAGGTCGATGGGGATAGTAGTGTCTATCTGGGAAGCGGATGTTAGTTGGGATATACGTGCGTGCAAAAATCGTGTATGTACTCTGACGCAAATCAATCAACAATCAGCATCGCAAAGCTTTCATAGCTTTCATAGAAACATCCGCAGCTGATGCTGACGATTTAGTGCCCAAACGAAGAGGACACGGCAGTAATCTTTCAGAAGTTGTAGTGATGCTTTCTTTCTGCTAAAATAATGTGAAAAATATGTTGGTTATATAATTTTTTTATATATTTAATACAATTTTATTAGATTTTAGAAAAATAAATATCGTTTTGAATATCGCATTATTTAGAATGCAATCGCATATCGCATTTTTCCTCAATATCGCAGAGTCCTAGTATGAACACAAAACACTGAGAAAAATGAAGACGTTTCTTGAAATATCTTCTTTTGTGATCCATAGAAGAAGACTCATATACAGGTTAACAACCACATGAGGGGGAATAAATGTGCAAATTTTCCCTTTAAGAGCGTACCCTTGATAAACATCATGAAACGTGACTGAACGCTTGGAAAGACAAACATTTATAATCTTTAATATGTATGTAAGCAAAAACAAGTGTTAGACATGTGTGGAACACAATATACTTAACATATAAAATGAATTTTCAGATGAAATACTGCATGAATATAACAATATTTTCCTCAATGTACTTTGAAAACATCAAGGAAAGGATTTATCAAAGAGGTCTTGATTTTAAGCAATAAGGCACACTAACAAAACACAACAGTAACGTTGTTCGGTCAAACGAACGCACAAGAAATGTTATAGTTTTTATACATCTGCAGTGAAATGTCTAGTGTTTAAACCAGTTGTAGTGTTGTTTTCGAGACAGAGAGATATAATCTGGTTGTAATATATTCTGTAACACTAACCGAAAGCACACTTTTTACCAGCGGCAGAGCAGCTAATGCTAATCACCTTAGCTGCCTAATTAAACAACAAAAGCACAACACAGAAGATCCGCGACTGCGCCGGCGGACACGAGCAGTGAGGATCAGCACAGATTCCACCGTTCATGTACCAGCAGGCAGAAGTTCACCTTTATAAAGATTCTAGAAGCCCTGCATTGTCACAAAACAGCAAAAACCCAATTTAGCGAAAAAGCTAATAAATGCTGTAAAAAACACACAGGAGCAAGATGAGGAAATAAATAAATAAACATCCACACCTACAAAAAAATAGGACAATTTAGTTTGTACTATTTTGTTTTTGGCTTTCCTGTAGCTCAGTGGTTAGAGCATGACGCTAGCAACGCCAAAGTCATGGGTACGAACCCAGGGATTACACATACTTAGAAACAAATGTATAGTATAATGCAATGTAAGTCACTTTGGATAAAAGCGTCTGTCAAATGCGAAAATATTCTAGGCCATTTAAAAGGTGTCCCACTTGGCGGCCATCTTTGCAACGCGCCTCCAGGCAGTTATGACGAATATCAATCAAGACGTGAATGGGAATACTGATATTTCTACAATCAACGGTTTGTCTAAAAAAAATTAACAAATGACGTCTGTACCACAGCGTTTGTTTCCTTTGATCATATTGTGCTTAAAACCATTATTTTTCATGTTGCCATGTTGAGTCCCAGATAGCACAATCCATCTAGCTTACGTCTATTTGACGTCTGCATTTACATCTTACAGACATCTGCAATACTTAGTTTGCTCATCTGCAATACGTCTCGGAGACGTTTGAATGTCTGTAATACGTCTGCTAAAGATCTTGAGATTTGCTGCGTAAAAACATCTGCTAAACATCTTAGAAAGAGCAGATTTACATCCATTCTAAATCATAAACATCTTACAGACGTCTTAAAGATGTCTATATAACGTCTGACAGCAGATGTCTCAGAGATGTATTGCAGATGAGCAACCTATGTATTGTAGATGTCTGTAAGATGTAAATGCTTACGTCAAATAGACGTAAGCCAGATGTATGCGTGCTATCATGGGTGTTGTGTTGCATTCCTCCGCATTCATTTCAATGGCAGTGACGCATCTTGTTAATATTAATATCTTTGCTATAGTAAAGTGTAGTACTGATTTCTTCACTTTCTTAATGTATACTATAGTATTCTCAGTAGTATCAACTAAAGTGAACTGCTCATGATGCACTGATGTAGTATGCTTAACTGTTTACTATAGTAAGTATCTCAGACTTATACTATAGTTTACTATGGTATAAAGTTCAAAAGAGTTACTAAAGTATACTACAGTATACTGTATTTTCCGAATGATTATATTGTTTCCTCGACAGGTTCTTTGAAGATGTTCTGGGTGAGAGCCAAACACAACAAAGCTCATTCACACAGTGTTTGTATTACAGTTATCATCATTCAGAGTGACAGCAGGTGTCATGAGAACAGGTAACAGCCTGCAGGTGACTGATGCAGGTGTCAGTCAGGTTTTAACAGCTTTCTGTTCAGACACTATCTCTGTCTAACACACAAACACAAGTGCAGTTACCTAATCTACTACAGTGCTACAGTGAGTGTATTGGTGTGGACTTCAAAAATAAATGCGTATATATATAGTGAAAATATTCAACTGCAACACTCAAAATATAATTATCGTTGCAGAAATAGTGAAGATGCGACATTAGAGATCAAAAGACGTTTAAAAGTCCAGTGGATGAAATGTATCGGCATCTAGTGGTGAGGTTGCGCATTGCGGCCAACGGCTCACCCCACCCCTCAACCCTCCCTTTTGAAGCGCTACGGTGGCTGACACAGATCTAAAAGGTTGTTCAACCATTGCTTTTTTGCCGAAGGAGATAACGTATTTATGAAACGCGATCTGTAGAGCAGTTTGTCCATTTAGGGCCACTGTAGAAACAAGATGGTGAATTCCATCCCCGCGGTGTATGTAGACAGTTATAGCTCATTCCAAGATAATAAACATAACACTTTATTTTGTAAGGTCTTTAAACACCTCTGAACACATAGTTATGTTTATTATATTGCATTTCTGTCAAGAGATCCTCAAAACACACATTGGACCTTTAAAACATTAATGAAAGGAAACACTTAACTCATAACAGGACACGGTTGGAAAAGATAAAGTGAACGAGACTTTAAATAGAAACAACCCCTCAACACTTTACTTTCTAAAGATGCTGCGCTCTGATTGGTTTGAGGTTAAGAACCCTTCATGTGGGTTGAGTCAAACACACACACACACACACACCATCACTTGCAGCCACAACAGAGAGAGTCAGAAAGAGAGACATGTTGTCTCGCTGACTGATGCACACACACACACACACATTTTTCTTACACAAACAGTAGAAATCAGTTTAGCAAACAATTTAGTTGCTATTTCTAGATGCTGTGAGTGAATGTGCTGGAGGAGAATGTTGGGTAGAGTGGGGCACGTAAATGTCCGTGTGTGAGAAAGTGTGTGTTGGGTTTCTTCAATGCAGAACAGAACCTCAACAACAAGAAATAAATAAATAATGGCATAGGGTTGTAATATTTCCTCGCGTTTTTTACAATCCATCAACAGCTTCGTAATCTCTCGAACTGTTTGAATAACAGCAACTGAACCGAACATAAATCCAACATAATCACGACAAAAATGCAACATCATTTAAACATCAGTTTAGCGGATGGAAGATTTGTGAGACAGACATGAAACACACACATGCAGTCAAGTGTCACCACACATTCACTGGATATAGGTCAACACACTTACTAATCTAATATGCAAACACACAGGTGCGTACACACACACACACGTAGACACAAAGACTTTGCATTATTTTGCCTTGAGCTAAAACTGACATTAACTGCGTGTATGAACCGACTCACAGTTTAAGGTCAGGCCAGAGCACGATGCTTTAAATGTGAGATCTACAACCTGATTTTCTTTCTGCATTTCAGAATGTGTGTTTATATGTGTATATGTGTGTATATATCATTTAATATTTCATTCATGCTACGTTTATTTAAGTTCATGTGATGAATGACAGACAGAAACGGGAGCTGTAGATCACTTTGAAAACTGACAGATGTCATTCATCAGCTAATGTTGATGTTAATGTGTTACACATCAAAATAAGATATAAGTTAAATTAAGGTTAATTCATTTTCAAACGTTGTTGTCAGATTCAGCTCAATTTAGAAGTAGACAGACACACACACACACATACACACACACACATGTCTGGTTTATTTTCTCAGTGGGGACAGTCCATAGGCGTAATGATTTTTATACTATACAAAACTGTATTTTATCCCCTCAAAAGAAAACTTCTTGCATTTTTAGATTTTGGGTTCTTTACCAGTTTATAAGCTTTACTGCCCATTTTGGTCCACACAGTGATATGATTCCCCATGAGTTTGTGCATTCAGGTTTAAGTCCCCAGTGGGATATTAAAACAAGACCGGTCACACACCACTGCAGCTTAAACGTGTGTGTGCATGTAAATATTTTTGTCAGATTTAGTAAAATATAGAAGTAAACAGTACATAAACACACACACCACTGCAGCTTAAAGGTGTGTGTGTGTGCGTGTGTGTGTGTGTGTGTGTGCGTGTGTGTGCGTGTGTGTGTTCAATGGTTCAGATGTGGTGGATGATATATAATCGCAGCAATTTGTACGATCATCAAAAATTCTGATCTCATTTGAGCCGCCCTGCAGATGAAACTCGATCGCTCAGAATCCCAGAAGACAAAGAGACAGACATCCACACCTTCACGATTTTCCCTTTCTGCTAATCCATCTAAATCCACACAGTATTTCACATTTCAGCATTGCTTCTATACGAAACCCACAAACGAGGAACTAGAGTCAACGGCTTTAAAGCGTCACAATATTAAACAACAGTTTTAAATGTAGAAGAGAAGCTGGAGCGAGAGGAAACTGGATGTGAAACTGTTTTTTAACAGAATTGATGTTTTTAGGAAGTGCTTTTGTTCATTTAAGCTT
Source organism: Triplophysa tibetana (assembly GCA_008369825.1). Lineage (NCBI taxonomy): Eukaryota > Metazoa > Chordata > Actinopteri > Cypriniformes > Nemacheilidae > Triplophysa > Triplophysa tibetana. Next base: position 17,855,885 of record CM017894.1, on the reverse strand, counting down.
GTGGTTTACACGACTGCGCACAGCAACAATGAACCGGCAGATGAATTACACATCATTTAAAGGAACAGTTCACCCAAACATGACAATCCTTCTATCGTTTATACACCCTCATGTCATTTCAAACCTGCATGAGTTTCTTGTTCTTCAGAAGGCAAAAGAAGATATTTTGAAGAATGTTGATAATCAACGACTTCCATTGACACGTTTCTCAAAATATCTTCTGTTGTGTTTCTTCAGAAGGAAGCATGTCTTTACAAGCCGTCTACATCTAGTGTTTCAAACTAAGAGTCAGTGAAGGGTTCTCTCATGAATCTGCTTGTGTCTGGTCACGCCGGTGGAACATGTTGTTGGGTCGTGCTGGTGTTGTTGAGCGATGGTTAGTGATCATCAAACAGGCCTTGTGTCTTTGCAGAGGTTTGTAAGAGCATGAAAATACATCATCCATGCCAGATCTGAAGTGCCATAACTACATGACGTGTGTATGCATGTTTGTATGTTGCAATATTGACGGTACCACACACAACCCACACACAAACAAACAGACCCAACGTGAGCTGACGGGAAAGGTAAACGCAACTCCAAACAATCATCCATCATCTGTGTCAGTCGTGTCTCACAGGTTTCAGTTCACAACATCTTTTGGGGGTTTATGACCGAGGGTTTTTTTTAAGAAAAGGACGTAAAAGTCAACATGAATCATGTACGCATACTTGCTGGTTTTAGAAATATTACTTTTTACGAAGATACAAAGAAACGACTTTCATCTGAGAAATTCTCTTCTGATTTTGATCAAGGTCGTAGATTTTGGGACAAATCATATGATACATAACAACTCACTAAAAAAATCTTGAAACATAAAAACTATCCTGTCCACATGAAAAAATACAGTAGTACACTTCATGTTTACTAGAGTAAACCATGGGACGTGGTATATTATATTTTTCTACGGTATTAACTATAGCAAATTGATAAAATGGTAAATAATGCAGAATATTTCATACCAGTATACTACTTAACTGTTGGAAATTACAGTATACGGTAGTATACTTATTTATTTACTTGTTTATTTATGTTGAATATATATTTATTTGTTTTGATTTTTAACGCTGTATCAGCACTGAAGCCCATTTATGGCAGACTCATTCATGACATAAGCAAAATATGTAGTTACTGTAGAGCACTATAGTATTCTGTAATATAGTAAAGTGATAAATTGTGGTTAATACTCAAGATAACAATCGTTAAAGTCCCAATGAAATAAATAATATCAATGCGTATATTTTGTGTATATCAATGTGGGTCGTTCTCTTTTTAAAATTCATGTGCCCTCATAATCTTTAGTTAAAATCTGAAACTGCACTTCCTTCCTGTAATGACTGTCCATCTTAAACGATCGATGTTAGACGGCGTGGGCGGAGCATCCGTTAACTCCTCCCCTTCTGCTATCAGTCTGCTGCCAGTTTCATTTCAAAATGCAACGGCTGTACTCATACATCCAATCAAATCGCAGAGAAAGACGAAAGCCACACCCACTAGTTCTCTCATTCGAAATTTCATTTCACTTGAACATGCGTCACAAATACGGAAGTAAAAACGATCGCAACTTCCGGTTCGCGGGGACTTTGAATATTTGCCATAGTTAATATATAGTAAATACTGCAGTACACTTTAATGTTTACTATAGTAAACTGTGGTATTCTGTTTTATTAACTATAGTGAATTGGCAAGGTGTATTAAATACTGTAATATACTTGAGTGTATTTTTACCATATTAAAGATCTATAAAAAATGTAATGTGTTGTACCAGAGTGTTTTTTAATGTGGGTGATAAATATTCTGTTTTAATACCAAAATCTTCAATCTAAATGTGACGTTCTCATCTCTTGACTTCAATCATTGGCTATTTGTCATTTGCACAACATTCTTGATTGTGATTCTTTTAACAGCAGGTCATGACAACGGAGCACAGACAGGAAGTCCTGCAGATTTCAGCTTCCTGCCAGTCCAGCCAAACACATAAACTCAGACTGAACTGAAGTAAAGAAGAGCTTTATCCAGTCGACTGCTGTCAAACAGCACAATAAGGACTTTTATTCGGCACATGATGTACAGAAGATCGTGAGCAGAGAGAGACGTGTGGGTGTGATACACTTCACAGATGTCTTATCTAACACAAGACAATCCTCACGGTCTTATATTCTCTCCATCTAAACACCTTCTAAGTGAATTACAAAGAAACTGAGAACTACATGAGCTATAAAAGAGCAACGACTGAGCTCAGGATCTCGAGTTCTCACAATCTTTTATTAGTCTTACTGCACATTTTAATCCATCAGTCATCGAGAAAAAGCTAAGATCAGCACTTTAATGCTTTAAAGTCAACACATCATGACAAGCTTTTCCAAACGCACACGCATGCGGAGACCTTGAAAAAATGTGGCACTCCTGCAGGCTGGAGACGACAACATCCATCAACATCTCCGAAACGGCCATTAACACACATCCAGAGACTGATGTGACCTCAACATAATAATAAAACATCTCACTGCTGTCTGAAAGAATCAAGATTGTGAAGATATGGGATTTATCTTACTTATGGTTTAAAGTGTTTTAGTACCGATGGATCAGAACCGCTAACTAGTTTCCAGGCCTTTTAACACAAAGTGCACAACTACCTGAAGGAAAGCATTATCTCAAGAGCCGGAGATAGAATAGTCCCGGAGGACTCCGATAACAGAATGACATCTGGATTTAAACCATCTGGTGGTCTCCAGAG